>ML807260.1:363015-374820 GCA_009831015.1 Picea engelmannii
GGATAATAATAAAGGAAGGACCTGGAAATTTCTCTGGTGGACGTAGCCCACACTGGGTGAACCACGTAAATCTGTGTCTCTCTTGTATTGTGTGTCTTCTGCATTTTGTTTCTGCATTTGTTTTATTTTATTGCTCCGCGGTCCTGTTTTTCTAACAAAAAGAATATTTCTTCATGAGAAAAGTGACTGGTTTCCTCTTCTACAAACTTGTTTTTAGAAGGACGTTGCAAGCTAGACATAAGACACAGTGTGGAAATGCCTTATTTCTGCATGATGTCCTGAACCTTCCCTACAGAGTTTCGGCAGGCTGCTCTATAGACAGGGTGCGGTGACATTGAAATACTAAGGAAAGAACGCAGTTCACAAAGGTTCTAGAAGGGAATATTTTAGAACATGAGGTGGAATCCATATGGTTGGGATCCTACTCGCTTCTTTGATTTGGTGGGATCATCCTAATCTCTTTAAACATCTCTCCTTCTCCTATATAATGATTGGTTTCTCATGGAAAAGGTTAAGCAAGAAGAAGTAAGATTAAGGAAGGAATTAATGAAAGAATAGGCTGAGAATTGTGTGAGGAACTCTATTTCAATTGATGCTTGAGGTCTCTATTTGTCCATCAAGCTATTGTGAATCATCTTCATGCAAGCTTGAAGCAAGTGTGTGTATGTTGGAGCAAAGGGCCACTAAAAGGGAACCTTGCAACATCAAGGCTATTTGGTTGTATCTTCCACTTTTACTCAATATAATACGGTGGCATGTTTCTTTCCCATAAAATCATTCTCATTTTATTACATGACTCATTGATCACATGTTTAAGTTTTCATTGAATATAATATTGTCGCTTTCACTTTGGTTGGTTTATGTCATTGCAGATCTAATATCACAAGAGAACCAGAGTGCAGAAAGGACAACAAAGATATAAGGAAGTGATATTCAAAGATATGTCACTCATCTCTTCTTTGATAGTAAATTCGATGATTAAAGATTAGGGAAAGCACCATGTCCTGTCTTGTTTTGTTCTAGATCTAGGTGGATCTAGGGAGATCAATTTATGTCCGCATTTATTGATTTATCCAATAACAAGGAGGCAATGAAGTAAACCAAGAGGAGGAAGGGGAAAAATAAAATCAAGAAAAGGGTGAAGTGACACCGCCAAAGTATCCCCGTACAGAGGTTGAGACATCAAAGAAAAGGAAGGTTTCTCCACAGAAACCCTCAGCGTGGAAGAAGACCCGAGCCAATAAGCCTCAATCACAGAATGTGCTCACAATGGATGATATCCAGCTCATCATCACAACTATATAAGATTCCTCAGACGACATCTTGCCGAGACATGGAGCAAAACAAGAGTCAATGTATGACATAATAGAGATGGATCTCAAAGAAATCCAACAAGCTATCCAGTCGAGCTGAGAAGTGTATACTACACCATATTCAAAGGAGCAGGCCATAGAGGCATTGAAGAAAGAAAAAGAAGAGGCCTTAGAGTAACTTTGGGTTGTTCAACAAGAGAAAGATGACCTTCGGGCGAAGTTCTAGGAGGATAGAGAGAAAATCCAGAAAGAGAAAGACCAGTTGCTCACAGAGAAGATTGGGGTTAGATAGGAAGTGACTAGAGCACTTCGCTCTGTGCCGAGATTGGTACAGATGGAAGAAGAGACAGCCGAGAGAAAAGTGGGGAAGCTCACTAAGGCCATTCAACAACTTCAAGCAAGAGTAACATAGTTAGAACTTCAAGCAGTGCCAAGCACTCTGCAAGAAGTGGGAGATCATAGGGAAGAAGCTTCCAGGAGCGCAGTAGAAATAATCATGGTGTCAGATTCGAAATGTAAGAAACTAAGTGCTTGAAGTGTGCTTACCTATGAGCACCTTGCAGAAGACCCGAAATTGAGGATTAGAGGCACAACTCCAAGAGGTGAAGCAACAGGCATCGACTGTGCAAGAATAGATGTAGTTGCTTATTGCAGTTGAGAAGATGAAGAGGTCATAGGAGCAATGCACAGTTAAGCAGCAGGTCACTTCCATCCAGAGCAGAGTTATGGAGGTGACACAGAGAATCCAGTCGGTGCAGGATGAAGCTTGCACACTTTTTGAAGAGATAGAGGGACAAGGCTCACAGTTGGAACATGTGGTCACAATGGTGGAACAACGCTTGGAAGGGCCTGTCATAGAGCAAGTTATTGAGGATTTCTCCAAGAAAGAGGCTCTGGAAAAGCAACAAGTCGAGGGAGCTCGATCTAAGCTTGAGGCCTTCGAAGCAGTATTACTGAGATCAGAGTGACTTGGGACGAGTCACAAGTGAGTGTTGGGGGTATTTTGGCCCTCGACCAAGTTTTGAGAGAACCTTGGTCATGTTTGACCATTTTTGGGACTTCAACAGGATGGTCGAAGACGGAACGCCCAAGTGAAGCCGAGATCGCAGGATCTCGCCCATTTTGTGGGATTTTTGGGTTTTAGGGTTTATGTAATGGGTATGGGATGTTGGCCCATGGGTTTACCCATGCTAAGTTATGTAAGAAGTAGTTAATATTCATTGATCGACTTAGTGCATGGCTAGTTGGATTTGTGCATGAATATGTTAAGGCTTGCAGAGCTAAGTGCAAGCATTTTGTAAGTGCTTTGTGCAGACAGACTGTGTAAGGCTTTGTGCCCTAACCTAATTCGGGGAAGGAGGATCTGGTGAGGTGCGCGCAGATCTCCTATCCCTTACGGAGACAGCTCTGTGGCTTGGTGCATGTAGGAATATTGATAGATACTAATAAATAAGAGAAGAGTGATGGACATAGCCCCACATTGGGGTGAACCACATATATCCTGTGTTGCTGTGATTTGTGAAATGTGACTCATGGTGTTTATGTATTTATTTTCTTAATCTTGATGCATGATAGGTAGATCCATTGGTGCTTAGTGATTTATATATGAATAAATGATAGATATTCTATGATGTTATGTGCTAAATGATTAGATGTTCTTAATCTTAATTACTACTGCATTGATATGTAATAAGGGTTAATCTGCGAAGCGAATAAGAATCATAATTTAATGCATGTTATTGGCTAAGTGCTCTATTGAGTGTTGTGATCACAGATCTATGTCCCAGCTAGGTTGTAGACACCTCAGCCCTGCAACCCCTCCTACCTCTACCTCGGGTGATACTTCATCTTCTTCGCAGGTGTTATCGAAAGGGTCGGTAGTTAGGGTTTTTTTGGTGCATTATTGAAGCGTTGAACCCTGGGTCTGCCCCTGTGCCAACAATATATGAACCTTCTAATTTGATGTTGAGTGTTCCCAAATCCAATCATTGAATGCATGTAAGATGGTGGGTGTGAGAAGTCGCATCCCATAGTTATTGGGAGCATGGGAGATGAGTGCAATCAACTTGGGGAAGTGTGTGAGTTAATAAAGGAAACCAAAGGAGAGGAAATTTGTATGGGTAGTTACAACAATTTTTAGATAGTCAAGTTTTGGCATGAACAAGTGGCAAGAAGAAAAGAGATATTGGAGTTAGAAAAACCATGGAGGGAGAATTATGGAGCATGATAGAGAATTTATGAAGCATATTTTAAGATGAATACTGAAGATCCAAGTTGTTGGGCCTGAAGAGTGAACTCTTGTGTGATTTTCACTAAAACAACAAGTGTTTGTTGTTGTTTGTTGGTAGTTTTCATGGCAGTGAGTTCCCTTGAGTTCCCAGTAGAGAGATTTGTAATTACCTATGCCAGAGATACCTTGGTAAACAAATGGGATGCCTAAGGGAATGATATTATTGAAGGGGTACATTCCTTGGTTTGGGCAGGTCAAGAGGAAAATAGTTGGTGGAAAATTGGGATAGTTGTGAGAGAATACTAGTGGGTTGTGGGTTTCTTGAGTTGTGAGTGGACAATGAAAGACCACCCTCTTTTTGGATTGCTAGACCCAACTTGGGAGTGAATTTCTGTTGATATTTGGAACAATGAGTCTATGGTTTGGTGGAATGTTTTTTCCCAAGCAACTATTTTCACAACTGAATTAAAAGATAAGTGTTTTTATATGTTTATGTGTTGTATTTATGAGTTAAATTGTTGTGCATGAACTTTGTGTATGAGACTTATTTATATGTTGTTGTAATAATTTATTAGCCACATTCATGTGTTATTTTAGCATGTTGTACATGCATCTAATGAATGGTATCATATAGTAGTTAAATCTGGTTGTAATTCGTAGATGGTAAGCTACAAGAAATTAGTTATTTAGCATAAATTTTAATTTTTATGTGTAATTCCACATGTAATGGACCTTAAATAGGTTAGGGGGACGTTATCTTATGGTAAAAGAGCCTTTGGTTCAAACATTGGGATAATTTTATGGGTTGAGACAGGTGTGAATCAGGTAAATTCATTGTTGCAGAGAAAAACAAAGAAATTAGAGCGAAATCCGCAAATTCGTGGGCAAATTTCAAGTTTTAAATGACTTAGCGTAGTCGAAGAGATGATATGGGGTGTGAATATGTAGGTTTTCATAGCTTAATTCAACTTGGAAGGTTGAAAATTCATTTTTTAATGGTTGTTGTAGTACTGGGAAGAGTTTGGAGAATCAAAGGTCAAGATCGTGTTTGATCTCAAGATCAATGACCTCGATTCATTTTAATAAATTTACAAATTTCTAACATTTTTCGAAGTTAGTAAGGTTAAGTAGATCAATGACCTAAATTCATTTTCAATGGTTGGTAAAAAGAAACAAATCGATGGTCTACATTCATTTCAGTCGTTGGAAGGTTGGAGAAAAATCAACGAAAATTCATGTAAGCAATTCTAAAAGAAAATATCATTCCCACCTTCAAGTGACGCTATTCTTGTAATTGAAAAAATAAATTGGGAATATAAAGGATTTATAGAAAATTATCTATTCACACTTTGGCAACTGCAAAGAATTGAATCATTGAGTTAACAATAAATAGTTTTACATGCTCAGGTTGTAAATCTTGCACTGATCTTTACCCAATGTTCATCACAACAAAACAATCTCGATTTTATCATTTAAAATATAATGAGGTTTGTGCTACATATAATCAAAGAAATTTAATCCCTAAACTAAGAGTATAGAGAGAAAACAAATGGGAATAACGAGGATCGATCCATGCAAAAAATTACACACAAAAATTATAATGTATATCTCTCTATGTTCAGTGGGAATTTGGTCCATAGTTTCTTGTTACTAGCTAAGAGAAATGAGTTTATCCCAATCTCTATTGTTTGGTAGGAAACCTCTCTATCCAACAACCTATCAGGAACATACTTGGGAAAGAGATGCAGGGCATCAGAACTCCCATAGTTCCTAACATATGTATAGTATTTTCCTATATACCAATCTCTGATGTCCCTTAGGGTAGCTATGAAATTTTGTGATATTCTATCTGAGGAATACCCAAAGATAATGATGAAAAGCAGAGCTAGAAAATAGTCACAGATATCATAAATACACCTCTTATAGTTGACATCCCATAGTTATGAGAAATAGACATGCACAAGCAGTTGGTTGGGATTCCAATTCCATTCAAAAGCAAGAAAATGAACAACAAAGCATATTGCATCTATGAGATATGATCACATGAAGAAGCTAGGTTTTTTCATACCAGGGATTTCTTTGATTAAATGGGAAATGTTGAATGCTAATATGTTTTCCCAGTTGAATATTTTCCCCATCTTCACCTCTGTGTATTCCATACAAAACCATTCCATTTGGAAGTGAGTACTTGTTTCTTGACCATATAATCGACATATCATAGTACTCAACATTTTGTAAGGCCTTTAAAATTGTTGTGTAGGGATGATCCATTCTCCTTCCTTAACACATATCGTTTCATCATATCATTCGCGTTCCATTAATTCTTCAAAATCTTCGTTGTATTTCCCAAACTTCTACAAAAACAACTCATTCAAGGAAACTGTGGGTTCCGGGAGGTGATATTGAATTATTATGTCCTTTGTATTTAGATATGATATTAGAATCTTTGATGTGTTCATTATTGTAGTTGTATCCTTATCAAGGTGTGTGAGACACCATCTCATCACGTCACTATATGAGAACAACATCAGAGGAGTTGTTATGAGATGAATACCACTTTTCCTTATTGTTACTGGACAAATCTATAAGTGCTGACACAAACTAATCTCCCTAACTTCAACAAGAAATTAGAACAAAACATGACAAAATACAAACTTCTTCTTAGATTTCATTGTAATGTATACTAGTTCAATGAGGGATAAATCACATACCGTTTAAACGTTGTTTGATCCTTGCTAGTGTTGTCCTAGCTCCATATTAAGGTTTATGGGATGTTGAACCTATTAATAAATACAGACCAACAAAGAGAGAGAAACAATATATATTCCAATGAAACCTATTCATAAGATCAAGGAGTTATGCAATAAAAATGGACACTTTTATAGGGAATAAATGTATTAATGCATTATATTGATGAAAGTGGAGAATACATCTTATGCCTTGATGTTGCAAGGTCCCTTCCTATGGCCCTTTTCCTCAACACACATACCTTTGCTCCAATGCTTTTGATGAAGAGTATTCACAACCTAACTTGGAAAGCTAAAGCAAATCTATCACAAGCAGAATATTCAGCAGAATTCTTCATACATAAGCTAGCCTAAATTTTCCCATGAGAGACACCTCCTTATATAGAGTGAATATGGATGGATGAAGATATTAGTATGATCCCACTAAATCAGATAAGCGAGTGAGAACCAAACCGATCAGAGGCCACCTCATCTTTTCAAATATTCTATTCTAGAACCTTCGAGAAATTCTTCTTTTCCCTTTGTTTGAGCATTGTCACACCCACACCATGAGAAACCTGCAACGATGTCACAGGCTATGTGGTGCAACATGTGACAATTTTGGATCATCACACCTTTAACACTAGCAATGTGTGACAATATTCCTTGATAGGGTTTTTAATAAGGAAAATATGATTCCATTTCTCAAGGAAAGTCTTATTTATTCAATAGCCTCCAGGGAACATGGAAATAGGAGATACACATATCATCAAAGGTCACGAGGGTGACGAAAATAATGTGTAACATAATGGCCCCCAAAGTATGAATTTTGAAATGTGTGACAACCAAAATACTTTGTAGAATGTGTGTGTCGAGAATAAGGAGCACACCAGTCGAAAACCTGTCAACAAACAAGAATCAACATAATAACATACCATTTACTGAGGTAAGCATTCCCATACTCATAATACAAGTGACCCTAAGAATAAGTGTCAAGTGAATCATGGCCACCAATCATAAACTGTGGATCCATGTCATTATGATTCAACATAGCCATGAGAAATACATTGTGGATCTATGCTATAAAGACTCAAATTTGGACATAGCCACGGGAAATACACGGTGTATCTATGTGTTGGTACAGACTTATGAATACTCTATCACAACCTATATCCATGTGACAACATCTTGGGTATTCATTTCCATCATCGTGAAGTACGAATCTATCCATGTGATTACAAATGTTGAATTCGAACATGGTAGAAACCACTTGATTACCGGTCATTAGTGAATACCGTTAACATGTCCGAGGGAAATCACCATTGATGTCAATGACTCCCAAGGTACTCTATTACAATCCAACGAATGTGAATTAATGAGCTTAAGTCAAACAATCGATGGAATTTTCCAATCGGGGGCCAATGATGTAAACCCACTGTCGGAAATGAGGAAACCTGTTGTTGAGGCATGTAGGCTCCAAGTTACTAAATGATTTCTAAGTCTAATTCCTGGATAATTAGTTGAATTCGATAGGAAAAGACTCATCATAGGAGGGCCTTAATGTATCCCCCATCAATGACACAAAACATGTAACATATTTTAAGTAGATCAAAGTATAAAGTGATTCAGGACTAGCTCAGGGAAGGCCGACATGGTAAGAGTTTGAGGACTGCAGATGGCCGACTCGATAGAAGGCTCATTTTGGTTGAATTTCTCTTGAACATATGAATGACACGACAATTGTTTTGGAAGCATTGACTTAAGGAGGACCAATATACATACTTGCAAATGATTAAACGAAAGACAAATGGATTTTCCAACCCAGATACAACAATGAAAAGGGGTGTCATGTTCAAGAGTGACTTATTTCCACTAACATAGATACATATATACATATATACATTTTCTTCCCAATTTTCCCCCACCATTTCTAGCATGTATCTCTTTATTTTTACACAAGCTTGAGGAGGATAACATATGCTTGAATTGTAATCTCATCCCTCGGATGAGTCCCTCAGAGTATTTTTAACGAACCCTAGGAAGGAGTGGTTCGGTCCCATAGGGCCTTTCGATGTTTGATTTACGAGTCCAAGGAAATAAAACTCAATGGTTTTTCATGTTTAGAGAGTCTGAAAAATACAAAATGTCATTTTTCATAATGTAGTCTAATGAGACCAAAAACAAGATAATCTACCGTTCAACAGACATTTTCTTCAAATACTTTAACGAGCGTGAAAAGAACAAGATCGCTCGACAACCTTTTCATGTTTAGGGAGTTTGAAAAGAGATTAAAGAGGACTCCATGGAGTTCCTTTTTTGTATAACCTTTATGAGTCCGAAAAATTGATAAATGTTTACTTGGTTATATTCTCATTGATTTACGAGCACGAGAAAGAACAAAGACTAATCTCGAGATTTTTTCATTTTAACTCAATCTTAAAACAAAACAAAACTATGCTTGGGATATATTTATTTTTACACAAGCTTAAAAATAAATAAAACTATGCTTGGACCTAGTTTCCTTTTTACACAAGCTTGAACCAGAGGAAACTATGCTTGAGGTAGGTGGTTTCATTTTTACACAAGATTGAAACTAGAAAAAGTATTCTTGCATCTTCGCAACACGTGATCCAGGGATGGTTGGTACTTTCCCCCAGCTTAAGAATCTAGCAACTTAACTTCAACATGAAGTCCAGAGGCTGGAAGCATTTCCCCCTAAGATTCATTTTTTTCCAACAACACAGGTGGTTGAAATGAAGCTTCAAATACTATAGGTAATGAAGTACTTAAATCAATCGAAGAGGGGGGAAAATCTATTTCATTTTTTAACGAGCTTGACACAAGAACATGAACTATGCTCAATAATCTAGGTTCAATCCCTAGACCTCTGTTTCATTTTTTAATGAGCTTTACACAGAAACATGAACTATGCTCGAAACAATTGTTTCATTTTTTAACAAGGATTTCACAGAGACGCAAAAACTATCCTCGTTAGCTGGTTTCATTTATTTAATGAGCTTGAAATAATAAAACCATGCTCAAAGTTGGTTTCATTTTTTAATGAGTTTGAAATCAGAAAACCATTCTCAAAGATGGTTTCATTTTTTATTGAGCTTGAAATTAGAAAACCATGCTCAAAGCTGGTTTCATTTTTTAATGAGATTGAAATCAGAAAACCATGCTCAACGTTATCTTCTTGATCATGGATTCCAAGAGGATGATGCTCTGGAAGGACACCATTTCATGGGACAAAACTAGGTCATGGCTTCCAAGAGATCTCCACTTGATGGAAGAAACACACTCTGGAAGGAATAAATGTTGAGGGTCGCGACAGGGGTAATCAGATCGGGCTCTCAAAACCATATCAAAGAGATCACCATGTCAAATACCATATCTAAGTCATAAGAGATTGATCTTACAGTGAAAGGCTCATATTCATCGACAATTGAAGGCATGGGAGACAACGCCACATAATTGACATGTGGTAGGTGTTGAGGGAAAAGATATGAAATGATCTTACTCAAGCATTTTCAGACTTTACTTGGCTAAATAAAAGTAGATAGGAATATCACCCTATGTTTACAACCAACAAAAATAGAATCCTAACTCACAACTATTAATTACAAGTGCTTAGGCTAGTCTTTTATCAACAAAAATCTTGCTGGAAATTCACTTTTTATGTAATTTTCTGAATACAACAGTTGCTGAAATAAATGTAAGAACAAAAGTAAAGACACCAACATGATAATCAAGACAGATGAGACATAAATCAATCCTTTATTTCATTCCAATTCACCAAGAGTCACTTTCTTTACAAAATCTCATATAGAAATCTTGGACCAAAGTCAAACTTAGACATCCCCGATGGAACATACAAAAGGACCTCTGACGGAAACCCAAAACTGAACTCTAAAAGTTGAATCAAATTGCCACATATTGCTTCCCACTTGACTATGCACAATAGCCTTTATCAGTCATGAAAACTAATTCACAAGCAGAAAAGTCTACACAGACTATCAAAGATAGATCAACACCTTATTCAACCCTGAATATTTTTGTCTACAATAAGACCCTACTATCATAAAAGAGAATTAGGCTTGTGATGAATATATGAATGAATGAAACCTGAACTATCTCAACATAAACTCAAAGAGCAAACCTTAGCATGATTTTGCTTCTCTCCTCTCTTGTTCCTTCCTTTCATTTTTCTTTTAGCAAATTAGAATTGGTTGAAGTAGTTGAACCAACTCATTAGTTAAGTTAATTAAAAGACTCAACTAACTTTAGTTAGGGATAAGAGTAATAATTATAATAAGGGTCATAAATAAATAATAACTAGTAGGTGGGACCCCTTGTGACTCCCTTTAGTTCATAACAATCATAACATAATCATTAGTTAAGAAAAACGCACATCCTGGTGTCTCCCATCAACATATTCACTTTTGGTAATTTAAACTCATGAAATTTGAAATTATTTCAAAAATAATACTCATATATCCAAAATAAAAATGTTGTCCAAAGATCCCTCAGTCAACTGTCATAAAAAAATAGATATAATAAAAACTCAAAACACATATTTCCTAGTCTGTGATGCAACCCTTCCTTGATTGCTGCTATCACCTCTTGATTTTCTTGTATTTGGCTTTGGCTGTGCAGAGCCTTTAGGCCTAATCTCGCTAATCACGTGGAAACAATGGTCCCTCAAATTCATCCAGGAAGACATGGATTTGACGCTCTTGTGAATCAATGCCAAAATATATGGAGAACCGGGGCCTTCTTGGGCCTCGGTTCCAATTACCTCTACCTCTGTTTCCTTGACCATGGCTACCTCGACTGAAAAAAATCATCCTTCGTGCATGATCGATTAGAAAATAGTATTTTAAATAAACATACATGACAACTCTTAAAAAAATGAAATAGATTTGGCTCAACAATGTATCAGACTCATGCAATCCAATCCATACAAATTGTTTACTGTTAATCAATGAGAAGGGGGTGAAAAAGGGTTCTGGGATATGTGAGGGGGTTGTATTGAGAAAAAATATGATATAACGAGGGGGAAAAGACATGGTCATTGCTCAATGATAACAACAATCAACTGAAAAGGAAACCAATAAAACGTCACTTCAATCCACACAAGACACTGCCACTTCCAACTACCTTAACAACACAATTCTCTTGACTGTAATCAATCTCAGAACAGGGAGTGAAAAAATGAAATGGGAAGGTGATGGGATTTGTAATTAGTGGAAAATGAAATCATGGAAGGGAAGAAAGATGATTACTGTTCATGAAATTAATTAAGTGATCCACAAAACATTATGCAAAAAGAGATGTATCAACATCCAAATAACAATTTATGTGCATTTAACTAGTTCTTTGTTGATAATCAAATATCCAACACAATGTCACCACAAGACAATATGTATTCAACACAGTTTGTAAGGGGTTATGTTCCTTTCATTTACATTCTTTTCATTTTATAAAAAAATTTGAACAATACCCATTTCCAATCTGTAAACCATCAAAATCAACC
>ML807261.1:71424-81969 GCA_009831015.1 Picea engelmannii
CCATGGGGAAACATTTGAAAGGAGAGAATAATTGCAAGGTTATGATGTAGGAATGAGATTGGAAATCATCTATCTTTCTCTCTCATCTCTATTTTTCATCATCCTCATGGTTGTTTGTGTTCTTTCCTCAAAGAACAAAGACTTCTTCATTCACCATTTTTAGAGAGGGATTTCAAGAATCAAAAGGACCCATCCCAAGGAGAGTGTTGGAGCCAATTTTCATCCAACCATTCTCCCTAGGTGTTGTTATTCATGTTTATGAATTTTTATTGGGATTATATATGAATATTGTTGTTTCCCTCCAAGTTCTTATGTTTGAATGGATTTCTTTTAGTTTAATTTGTCATTTCATTATATGCATGATCTATTGCTTTTTTTTTTTCTATAGTAATACTTTTGTGCTTGTCCCACAACTAACAATTGTCTATTGTTTAGCTTAAAACGTAGCTTGAAAAAGGGGATTTTGGTCACTTATGCAAGAAAATCCCCAACATAGAGTGTTGAAGAATAATTGAGGTGAAAAATCCATTAATTAACCTTTAATCTTATTCATCTAAACAAACAAAAAACAATGCATACACAAAAGACACAACAATGTAGACATCATCAATATACATCACAATAAGATATAAATGAGAAAAACAATTATTGATCAAGGTGGATATTGGTAGCCACCCACCTTTTCCAACTGGCTCAAAACAATTTTCTGGCAGTTTTGGCAATTTACTATTTTTAGTAGTTTTAATTTCCGGGGCCATTTTAAGGGCCTAAATGAAGGTTTTTCTGGATCAAGATTATAAAAGATACCCAAAGGCATGATTGAGCCCCCAAAATGAATATCCTCGACGATACCTTTCCAATGGGCTATCATATGCCTAAAACGAAGATCGTATGCAAAAGTTACGACCCCAAGAAGTTGATGTACTAACTTACCCAAACGGGGCTCACATGACTTTTGGTGCTTCATCTCCTAGGGTTAGGTTTTTGCATGTCTAGGGTTTTTGGAATTCCTGTTTATTGTAAAAATTCCTTCAGAGCCTCATTGTAATGATCTTCTTATGAATGAGTGTAGTCATCACATCTCTTCTCAGAGATAAGCCACCACCATTCCAACAAGCTTGTTTCCGCTACATTTTACAGTTTCAGCTTATTTCCTTATTGAATAGAAAAATAGTTTTATTGTATCTCTGTTATTTTGTGCTAAGCACATGTTAATAATCTGTGGTCATTTCGTTCTTCTCATAAAATATGGATCAGTGGTATCAGAGCGGTTCGCTCCTTGTGGTCTTAATGCATGTCCCCAACGAGGTCGGAGTACAAAGAGTTGGGTCTCGAGATTGTTTCTCTTGAGGACAAAATCTCTCCCACGCCCAAATGACCTTGCCTTAACAATGGGTGCTGCCATCGCCATATTCTCTCCTGCTCCTGGTTCTGGGCGCCAGAATCCATTGATTGGGGTATCAAGAAATAATGTATATAAAGGCCTGTTGATATAAACTGACTTCGTTCGACTGCATACCTCGTTAGTAAGGGTGGGTTCAAAAGAATAGCGAATAAGGTAGGTTCTTCATGATAGTTCCTGCCACCATGCCATTCAATACAAAACAAAAGTTTGGTGGGTTGCCCTAGAAGAAGAAACTAAAGATGAGGGTTGAAGAGGCAGAGAAGATAGAACAAAAGGACCGAAGGTATGGAATAAGAATATGAATTTGATAAATGAAAAGTAAAGGCTGAAATGCAGGAGGTAATAACTAGAGTAGGGGGAACCAACTAATGAGAAACAACAGAGGGGTTTTCAAATCAAAGGTGGTGGATCCAGGACTGAACTTCCAGCAATAATAGAAAATAATTAAGGCAATAAAAACTCAGAAAGAGAAAATAAATATGACAGGACAGAAGATCCTTTCAAGTTGTTGATTGAGGAAGCCCTCATGCAACAAAGGAATGAGATGATAGATAGTTTCAGGCAAATCCTTCGATGGTTACCAATAGGCGAAACATCTTCTTCGAGTAGAGGCACCGCCCCCTTCAAGGTATGAATAAACTTTGATATTCCTATATTTGAAGGTCATATAGACACAACTGTTGTATAAAAGTGGTTGAACCTACTAGAAGGTTATGTTTCTGTCCATAACTTTTCGAATAGAGAAAAGATTACTTTTGCGCTCCTCAAAGTGTTCCCCATGTCAAATATTGGTGGGAAACTTTCTGTGAGCAAAAGGAAACAGAGGAATCCTCATTATTTATAGTCACGACCACCTGGGAATCCTTCAGGGATGCTATTAAGGAACAATACTACCCTGTCGGAAGTTATGATGACTTGTATACCAAATGGAACACACTGTGGCAAGAAAGAGACTAATCAATGCCAGATTTCACAAATATATTCCATACCTTGCACACCAAGCTAGGTATTAAATATTCAGAGCAACATCTGGTGCTCAAGTATCGCGATGCTCTGCATAGATACATCGAGACCGAAATTGAATTTCTGGACATCTCATCCTTGGGTGCGGCCTACCGATATGCCGTCAAAATTGAGCAGAATCTCAAACCAAAGACGCGACAATTTGGGCCTGGGAACCCCTCGCAACAAAATCTAGGAGAGGGCGGCCCCAACCCACAAAATAAAGGACAAAGAAAATATGGACAGTATCAGGACAACCAGTCCAAGCCGCAAGCAAAGGAGGACACCAGAAAGACAAAGAAAGATACCGGGAAGTGGTGCGACTTCCATAAGAGCCCTTGGCATAACACTGTTGACTGCTGCTCAAAGTAGTCGCTGGTGGCCGAAGTGAAAGCCTATGAATCAGATGCAGGTTCTGACTCTAATCCAGAACCAAAAAGGGGAAGACGAATCATTGATGCGGAGCCTAGTGCCACCATTTCTACCACCAAGCCCCAGCCTGGCGAACCAGACGAGACAAAAGAAGGAGAATGCCTCTTCCATTCACAGATGTGGGTAAAAGGCACCCCGCTGCACTTCATCGTTGATAGAGATAGCCATAAGAATATCATCTCAACAGAGGTCATCAAGCGGTTGGCCCTACCGACAATGCCACACCCACAACCCTACACCATTGGATGGCTCTGCCAAGGAAGTGTTCTCTGCATCAGCCAATAGTGTCGACTGTCGTACGATATCAATCCCTTCAAAGACGAGGTATTGTGTGATGTTTCTCCTCTCGAAGTTTGTGATGTTATTTTGGGCCAACCTTATTTATGGAAACGTCATGTTGTATATGAGTCTAGGCCTCGTAGTGTTATTATTACTTTGAATAGGAAATTGTACAGGATACCTGAGGTAGTCCCACCTAGTGATATTTCCTTGATCTCTGCTAAGCAATGCAGGAAGGTCATCTCTTAGATGGGGAAGTTTGTCTTCTTTGTGATTCTCTCTCATAATAAGCAAAAGATCACAACCACATCCAGGGTCTCTGTAGCCAAACTCTCCACACAGAAGAAGCAAGTAGATAAGGTTGTGGAAGAATACTTAGATATCTTCTCCTCACCTACTGGGGTACCTCTGCACTGCCAGGTCAAGCACCCCTTCGATCTGACCTCTAACGTACTACTGCCCAATGGGCCAGTCTATCGTCGCTCTCTGTTAGAGAATGAGGAGATTAAGAGACAGATCCAAGAACTACTCCACAAGGGGCACACCCGTCCCATCTCATCACCTTGTGAGAGCCCAATCGTGCTAGTATAGAAGAAATATGGAACTTGGCGACTCTGCATTGATTACTGGGCTCTGAATAAAATCACAGTCAGAAACTGGTACCCGATTCCCCGAATCGACGACCTCCTTGATCAACTCACGGGGGCCAAATACTTCAGTAATATTGATCTAAAGTATGGCTACCACCAGGTCCTGATAGAATAGATAGATGTATGGAAAACTGCCTTCAAGTCAAAGGAAGGCCTCTTCGAATGGTTGGTCATGCCCTTTGGTTTGACAAATTCTCCAACCACTTTCATGAGGATGATGGATGATATCCTGTGACCATTCACCAATAATTTTGTAGCGGTGTATATGGATGACATTCTCATTTACCACAAGACTTGGGTTGAACACTTGCAACATATTCAACAGTTTCTGCACACCCTGCGATAAAACAAGCTATATGCCAACTTGGAAAAATCCTCCTTCGGTATGGACAGGGTCCATTACCTGGGCTACATCGTTGATCAACATGGCATACATGTGGATCCAGCCAAGATCCAAGTCATCTGTGATTGGCCAGCCCCAACCACACTCACTAAGCTTCAAAGCTTCTTGGGCCTTGCCAATTTCTACCACAGGTTCGTGTTGGGATTCTCCCATATTGCATGGGCCCTCAGCCAAATAACCAGGGGTGGTGGTAAGGAAAATTTTGCATGGGGGCGGTCCCAACAACAAGCGTTCAATGATTTGAAGCAACACTTGTGCTCAACCCCATTATTTTCACTACCAGACCTGCAACAACCCTTTGAGATCAAGACAAATGCTTTAGACTATGTGGTGGGCGTCTTTCTCACTCAACATGGCCACCCCGTGGCCTATCATAGTGAGACACTATCAGATGTTGTTTGTAAGTACCCTACTTACGACAAATAAAGGTACTCCATTATGAAAACCTGTCGCCAATGGAGACATTACAGTCTTGGGAAGGAGATAGTTATCCACACTTATCATAAGCCACTGCAGTTCATGCAGACACAAGGGAAATTGCAGAATGATCACCATCAAAAGTGGTCCACATACTTGCAGCAATTCCACCTCAACATCAAGTATAAAATAGGAAGCACCAATTGCGTCGTTGATTGCCTCACCAGACTGCCAGTCGCAACACTCATTATAGTGCTAGACTCTTGCGGCCATGAGATATTTGGATGGCCCCAACTCTATGAGACAGATCCAGACTTCGCCACCACCTACCAAATGTTGGGTGCAAACACAGTTGTCGATAATTTCCATCTTCAGGATGGGTTGTTGTTTCATCTGGGCCATATCTATGTTCCATCAAGTGATCGAGCAAAGATGATCTGGGAATCCCACTACAGTCGGGTGGCAAGACACTTTGGTGTTGAAAATATAGTGGCGATGATACATAAACATTTATACTAACCAAAACTTCGACAGGAGGTCAGCAAGTATATCAGGTCTTGCACTTCCTACACTATTTCCAAACCGACCACTAAGAAACAGGGCTTGTACACCCCTATTCCTACTCCTGATAGGCCATGGGAATCCATCTCAATGGACTACATGTCGAGCCTTTCATCCACCAAGCGGGAAAATGACTGTGTTTTTGTGGTTGTTGATCACTTTTCTAAGATGGCAATTCTGGTTGCCTGCAAGAAGAACACCATAATAGAGGTCACTGCCAAGCTCTTCATTGAATGAGTTTGGGTACATTTTGGAATCCCATAAACCATTGTCTCATATCTGGACAATCAATTTCTCAGCACATTCTGGTTGAGCCTCAGGTCACTACTGGACACCAAGCTCACCAAATCCAGGGCCTTCCACCTCGAGATAGATGGCCAAACCGAGGTCATAAATTGAATGATTGTGCATATCCTTCGCATGTATAATTCAAATCACCCTCGCATATGGGATGAGAGCCTTCCCTATGTCCAACATAGCTACAATCGAGCCCTTCATAGCTCAACCGGCCACAACCCCTTTCAGTTGGGGTTTGGATTCCAATCATTGGGTCCCCTAGATGTTGCACTTCCCCTTCCGGTCACCTCGATCGACTCATCTTCTGCTCCAAATGAGGCTAACAAAGCCACCCGGTTCATTGAGTGGATCCAGCACATCTGCCAACAGGTTCAAGATATCCTACAGAAGTCCAAGGACAAGTACAAGCAATGCCATGATCAACATCGGGTGCCACATAAGTTTCAGGTGGGCGACAAAGTTTGGTTGCACTTACTGAAAGAACGCCTTACATGACTCCATAAGAAGCTTCACCCACTCCGTTATGGGTCGTACACCATCACCAAGGCCACGGGGGATAATTCTTTTGAGCTCAACATTCCTCCTTTCCTTGTCCTACACCCAGTGTTCAATGTGGATCTCCTTCGCCCTTATTTCCCACCATTATTGGACACCTCAGACGTAGCAGAACAACTAACACCAACATAGCTCAACCTTGACTACATACAATAGGAATCCAGTAATAATATTTTGGACACACAGATCAAGGGCACTCGACAGCAAAGGATCCATATTTATCAAGTCGTCAAAGTAGGGCAGCTCCTGCACCAATGCAAGTAGCTCACCCGGGGCCAAATTCAACAAAAATTTCCTCATCTGATGGGGGAACTAAACACAATGGAGAACATTGTTTCCTAAGGAGGGAGGATTGATCCAGGTGGATATCAGTGGCCACCCACCTTTTCCAACTGGCTCAATTTTTTTTTTTGGCAATTTTGGCAATTTACTATTTTTAGTAGTTTTAACTTCCGGGGCCATTTTGAGGGGGCCTAAATGAAGGTTTTTCAGTATAGAGCTTCTCAATGATAGCCGAAGGAATGATTGAGCCCCCAAAATGAATATCCTCAACGATACCTTCCCAACGGGCTATCATACGCCTAAAATAGAGATCGTATGCAAAATTTACGACCCCAGGAAGTTGATGTACTAAGTTACCAAGACAGGGCCCACATGACTTTTGGCGCTTCATCTCCTAGGGTTAGGTTTTTGGATGTCTAGGGTTTTTGGCATTCTTGTTTATTGTAAAAAGGTATTCAGGGCCTCATTGTAATGATCTTCTTGCGAATGAGCATAGCCGTCACATCTCTTCTCAGAGATAAGCCGCCACCATTCCAGGAAGCTTGTTTTCGTTGCATTTTACAGTTTCAGCTTATTTCCTTATTGAGTAGAAAACCAATTTTATGGTATCTCTGTTATTTTGTGTTAAGCACATGTTAATAATCTGTAGTCATTTCATTCTACTCATAAAATCTGGATCAATTATTCACTCTCATTGTATTAAGTAGAATAAAGACTACATCTCATAATGAGAACATAATATACCAACCATGATTAACTGACCAAATGAGGACAAACCCTTTACATAAAAATCATATATAAGCAAAGTGCATGGATGTTTTATGTGACTAGACTCCATGAAGGTCCTGCATAATCATACTTCTACAACTTTAGATCATCTACAAATCCATATTCTATTGGTTACCTCTTTACACCAATACTCAAAGGCAAAATGGGACGTCAACAAGTAGTATCATTATATTACCTATAGATATAGATGTTCTTACCCTCATATACTATTACATTCTAACAAGACAATAAAAAACCACAATTGATGGAATTGAAATCGTTGCATAGACTCTGACCTAAAATAATTAAGTTGAGGTCACAACAACTATGAGCAATAAACACTAATAAACACCTTATAGTGATGTACACTATGAAATATGTGTTAACATTAACACATATTTCCATTAGGTATACGATATGCACATGTTAAACATCCAATGATATATATCTTAACTTACAGTGGTGCATAAGCGTTGCCCACACCTTGAATTAATTATAGCTAACCAAGGAAGAAAAAACATTTGAGCAATGAGGCCTTACATTCATAAAGTCGTGATGACATGGAACAACGCCTTCTTAATGGCTTCCACATGCATAACAAGGGATTATATTAAAATTTAACAAATATTTAAAGATTGATGTTGAATCTTTAAAATTGTAATAATTACTAATAATTAATAAAGAGTGATTAAAATAATATTTTTAAGGTTATGGCTATGTTACACATCAAATTGGTGTATGAGATCTTTTTTGTTTGTGATGAGTTGTTTGTTGTATTGTTTTTATCAACTGATAGTTTTGACCATGGAAAATTCTCATAATCCCAAACCTCTTTGTAAATAGAAATCAAGGATCATCTAAAGAAGAGATTACCGTACTTAAAAACAATTCTTCCTTGTATTCAACTAATGATTAAACAAATATGTTTATTTTTATAGGTTTTGGCTCTTTTCTGGGGTTATTTTCTGTTCAATTTTGTTCCAAATCAATTAGATCTATAGATTCGATTAGTTAATTCTATATAATCCAAATGGTCCTGGAGTTTTTAGGCACACTTAATCCATTTCTAAAATAAATTTAAACAACTTAAAATTGTGATTTCATACAAATTTATATAACCAAATTTAGATGAAAAAACCAAAACATAAAGCTATTAAACAAAACCATTCAAAATACATTGATAACCAGCTTCAAAATGCATTTACACCAGAGAAAAGTTACTATTGTAGCTTCTACAAGTCATTATGAAAAGGATAGAGATGTTGTAAAGTGTACAATATTTATGTTGTCATCATATAATGACTTGGAAATAATGGAGAAAACATCGGTTATAAGCACCAGTTATAAGCTTCAGTTGTGAGAGTCAGTTGTAGGCGTGTTAAGAGTCAGTTCTTAGTTAAGAGTCTAGTTGTCTTTGGTTTTCATGTAACCGACTCGGGAGAGTCTTTTCCTATATAAGGATGTAATTCGTCTTCATTGAATAATACAGAAGTGAGCGTAGCCTCACCATGTTGTTTGCCTTGTATATTTTATCTTGGTATCAGAGCTTGAGAGGTGCGGACTCCCGGCAAGCCAGTGAAGCGTGAAAGCACTTGCATGAGACAACTGCATATCATTTCAAGGAGGAGCGTGGAGTTTGAAAACAAATATTGAAGTGTGCAGCGTAAGCTTGGGAGCAAGCTTGAAGGTTTTGAATGCGAGAGGTTGGTGCGTGAGCTTGGGAGCAAGCGTGAAGGTTTTGAATGCGTGAGGCTGGTGCATGTGGGGTTTTCATGCATGAATGCATGCATGAGTTTTTGAGATCGGGTGCATGCGTGGAGTTTGATTGCATGTGTGTGAAGCTTTGCATGCGTGAATTTGAAGGAAGGGCTCTTTTATTAAAGTGAGTCTTTTATTATTAAAGTGAGGTATACTTCGTTTTTATTAAAGTGAAGTTTTTTCTTATGATTACCTTTGAAAATCATAAAGGTGGAGTTTTTATTATTAAAAGTGGATGCATGTGTGAAGTTTAAACTTAATGCGGGATATTAAAGTTTAAAAAAGGAGGATATTTTGGATATTAAGGTGCGTGCTTGATTTAAAGGTTGATATATGCATGTGAGGTGGTGTTATGATTTAAAAATGGTGCATGCATAATTTAAGCTGAGAACAGAGGTAGATGTGGATCAGTGGATCCGAAGGTAGAGCGACGGACTACTCAACATAGGAGAAAAATCGACAGAAAGTTGCATATCCTTGGTGATTTACTTGCAGAGACTAAATTGCAGGGTTGACGAATCTGCTGGCAGAGACCTACCTCAACGAAGCCAACAAGTTAGATGGCTCGAATTTCATTAACTGGAAATTCAAGATGCAGACGCTCATGGAGGGCTATGGTGTCTGGAACATTGCGAAGGGAACTGAACTGAAACCTGATGCGGCTGCAGGTGTGACAACAACACAGATCCAAGACTGGGAGAAGCGCAAAAACAAGGCAAAGGTATTGTTGCACATGTCAGTTAAAGATAGCATAATTCCACATATTAGAGACGCTACAACTTTTTCTGCTACATGGACAACTCTTAAAGCATTGTATGAAACTAGCAACACAAATCACATTTTGTTCCTGAAAACTAAATTGGTAGGCATTAAGATGGATGGAAATGAATCTGTTAGTTCATTTTTGGGTCGTATTAAAGAGTTGAAAGACAAGCTAGTAAATATAGGGGAAACTGTTTCCAACACTGATCTACTGACTATTACCTTAAATGGTATGCTAGAATATTATCATATGTTCATAACAGGTCTTGCAGCAAGGGAGAAACCTCCTACGTTTGAAGAACTGACAAGTATTTTTTTGCAAGAGGAAGAGAGGCGCGGGAATCTGAAGCCTCAGAGTAAAGATTTGGCACTGTGGTCGATAATAGATCTGCGAGAGGGAGATCAGGAGTAAGAGGCAGTGGAGGCAGTTCATGGTAGAGAGGCAGTTCATGGAAGAGAGGCAGTTCATCGCAGAGAAGACAATCTCCAAATCAAGGTATGCAATCTGATAGGAATGAGTCAAAGAGTTGTTTTTATTGTGGTCGACCTGGACATATGGTTAAAGACTGTCATAAGAAGAAAAGTGATGAGGCTAGGAATAAACCTAGAACACATTCAGGTCATTATGCAGAAAAATCTTCAAATCAAGATCACAAATTATTTATTGCTAGTGATGATATTGATGAACCCCCGAATTTTGACTCACGGGATCTTAGGTTGTTTGTGTCTAACGCTGCTTTATCTACTGAAACGGATGATTTTGATGCCTGGTTTGTGGATTCCGAAGCATCAATACATATGACTTGTAATAAAAATTGGTATGTTAATTTTAAAGAAACACAGAATGGTGCCAGCATATATCTTGGAGATGACCGCGCTCATCAGATCAAGGGATATGGAGACATTCCTGTGACATTTCCGAATGGTACTGTTCGTCACATTCGCAATGTGGTGTATGTGCCAGGAATAAAGAA
>ML807261.1:95723-125835 GCA_009831015.1 Picea engelmannii
GTGCTGAAAGATAGACTTACTTTGCCTCACTTTCCGCAAGTTATTTGATCTCTGCTATTGTCTCTTTTTCTCGGTTTTCATTTGACTCCATGCCCAATGGACCTTTTCCCTAGTTTAACACCCAAACTCCAATAATCCAAGACTATCATTTACCCGTAAATCTGCCCACCTTTTTCAAGCTACTTAAACTCCTATCATGACATTGTTCGAGAGATCCCTCTCGGGTTGGAAGGGGCAGCTCCCAATCCAAAGTGGTTCAAGGTTGCTTCGGGATTGATTTGCTACAACCCATTTCAGTTTCAAGTGTCAACATTTTTGGCGCCGTTGCCGGGGACGGAGGATGAGGTTATCTTCCCTGGGATACGACAAAGTTCAGATCTATCTCTTGATGGTGAACAAGGGATAGACATTCAATTTGCTGTGATCATTCACCTGGCGACTCCTTGGTTCGTAGACTCTACATGATTTTGTTGGCGACTCCACTGGTCTCAAATGTCGAGCTTGTTCGCTGCTCGAATCACTGCAAGGTTTGCTCCTATGGACTTTGCAAATGTTTATGGCTTTCTAAACACCATTCCAGACATTAAAATTTGGGGGGATATCCTTCCTAAGTTTGGAGAAGATGAGGATGACAATCCTGGTCAACATTTGTTTGAATTCCACAAGCTCATGGAGGAATTAGATGTACATCATGAAGATGTCCTCATGAAAATGTTTATGTTTTCATTGGAAAAAGACGCTAGACTCTGGTATAAATCTTTACCCCATTCCAGTATTCCTTCCTTAAAATGTTTTCTTTCACTTTTTCATCAACATTGTAAGAGGATATATTCTGCTGAAATCCTTTTCGAAGAGTGTTGTGATACAAGTCTTCTTGAGGAGGAGGAAGAAAAAATAGAAATTTCTCAGGTTGATGAAGATGAGCAGTATGAGGAAGAGAAGGGTCTACCCCTGCACAACTCTGTTGCAGCCTCTACTCACACAGATTTACAGCTTTCACACACTCCCGGAGACGAGTGTCAAACTCCTTCCATTTCCGAAGAGGTAAACCTATTTTTAAATGGTGACAGTCATCTATTCCATGGAACTTTACAGCAAGTAAGTGAACCTGTTTACAATGATTTCCTGCCAGAAGGCCAGATTTTAGACTCTGTTTTGTTTCATGAAAAAGATATGGTTGCCATGTTTAGTGATCCTGAGCACCATGAATCAAAACATAGAGTAGTCATGAATGTTTTAAAACCTCAGTATAATATGTTTTTCCAAGACCCTTTTGCTGAGCTTTTAGATTCATTCAATGGAGGAGTATGCTATGTCATGAGCATTTGGTCACAAGAATTGATGGAAGGTGTGCAAATACATGATCACCAATAGGTCGGATGGGGATTGTCAATTTCTTTTTTCAGCCTGCTCGAAGAAAGTGTCAAAAAATTTCCAATAAGTAGGCAATTGTTGGATTGGCTTCACTGGCATTTTCGTATCATTTGATGCTGGAAATTTTTTCAGTAGTTAGAGTAGGTGATGTATATAAATAATCTTGACTTCAAGCACTAGATTGCAGCGGTAATTTTCAATATGTTTTCAGTTCAGTTTTGAATCCAGTATGGTTTGTTTATAAAACATCCACAATTTGATATGGATAAAGGCGACCTGGTCTACGGTTCTTGGCACTTTCAGGAAAGCACCATCCCCAGTTGGAGCCTATGTTGTAACAGATTTTGAAATCGACTCTACTGCCCAATATTCGAAAGGCTGTCAAGGAGGCCTTGACTGCTGAGATACAGAAGGTGTGGCAAAAGCTAGGCTTTATTGGTGAGTAATTTAAGCAAACCAAATGAAAATGTTTTCGATTGCTGCCGTCAATGACACGGAATCAAAGAGTCAATGGGAGCCTTTGGCACCAACAAAAGAAGCTCAGGAATTCCGATTGGCACAAACATATCAGGAAGCTCTTTTGCACTCACAAGCTTAAGAATATTTGAAAGCTCAAAATTTATTCGAGGCTATTATACACAACCCTCTCATAGCAAGTGCAAAGTTAAAACACATTGCAAGCGATGGTCATATGCTTCAACTCAGGTTCTGGGCATTGAAGAATTTGGCTAATGTGTATGCCCAACAAGGCCACATGTACTATGAAAAAGCTGTGCAGTGTTATCTTCAAGCAGTGGAAATTGATGAAAAGGGTGTTGTCATCTGGAATCAATTAGTAACATTATCATGCGCCTTGGGCTCATTGAATATGGCTCGCAGGGCCTTTGAACAAGGTCTCAAGTGCAGTCCTAACAATTGGAATTGTATGGAGAAGCTCTTGGAGTGCTCATTGCGATTGGAGATGAAGTTGCTTGCCTTGCAAATTGGCCTTCACATTCACGCGCTTGTCTTGTTAAAAGTGTGATTGAGGAACCACCATTGCTTCCATTCGAGATACGTGGCATAAATAAACTAGAGCCAAAGCACATCAGTTATAATGTAACAACATCAGTTATCTCGAGTTATTCCATACGGGCAACACCGAGAGTTTTCTAATACAGATGCCAGCAGTCTCTAGGTGTGTGATCCCTTTCGTGGTATGATTAGTACACTTCTGCCACCTCCAAACCCTAATATTTTAACGACGTTTGATGCAAACCTTGTATTTGACGGGGAGAGCGTATATGTGCTTAGCCCAGCCACTGTAACAGAAGAACAACACATCCCGTTTAATGTGTACGATGCATGGATGCTCGATTTGAGAGAGTTCAACCTACGTTGGAAGAAACTCCCTTCGTTGCCAAGATTGGGGGATCCTGTTTACGCTTCCACTTGTGCGGGAGAGAGGTACATATGGTAGCGAAGACAAAAACATTCCTCGGGGGCAGATGGATGGAAACTCTCAGTGAGCGGAGATTGGCAATAATCACCTGAAGAATTGGGCTATTCACCACGCACGGTATCTTCATTAGTTGAAACACCACCAGGATATACAATCATGGACGAAGACATTCGATAGGAAAGACCTGAACTGCTTAGCATTCGTATTAACAAGACACCAAAGAGAGGTGTCAACTTGTCAGACTATTCAAAATGGTGGCAGAGCATCTGGCAACGCACCTGACATTTGCACAGTTCCATGAAGGCACGTCACACTTAGCACCCACGTTGGTACAACAGTTATAAATCTCGTTATCATGAGGCTGAATGCATGAAATAGATACATGTCTTTCATGCATATGCGAATTGTGTAGATGACTCTGACGACCGCTGCTGGGATAACGATAGGCATAACGACACAAAACTTTGCAGTTCAGCAATGATTCCTCCAAGGCTCACGTCCGTTATTGCCCATGAATCAATCAATCATCAATTCAACAGTCAGTACGCAGTCTCCTCATAATACCCTCCTCCATATCCATTTCCGGTCGAAGCCCAAGATCGGTATGAGTCTGCGGACTTGGATGATGAATACCAAGATGAAAGAAGATACAACGAGATCATGGCGAATCGTCGTGCAGTAGAGTCTGAGTTTGATGCAAGGCATGGTGTTAGTGTTAACATAAAGCTTCCTAGGATTCTTTGTGATCAAGATACAAACGACGAAATAGAGTTCAGACCGCGACGAAGGACTTGTGTTGAGCCTCCAATTACTGACCAAACTGAAGAAGAGCCATGTGAGGAGGAAGAAGATGAAGAGGGTGAATATGAAATGTACAATGAACATTAAGAGAATGGGTTACTCGAGATGAAGTTCGGCGTTTCATAGCCAAAAAGTTCAGGCAATTTGTACTCAGCTATGTCAACCAAGAAGTGGAAATGGTGAACATGAATATATTCGACTGATCAATGAAATGGTTGCTGCAAACAAGTGTAGCTTGGAGATCGACTATAAGCAGTTCATCTTTACACATCCAAATATTTCCATCTGGCTAGCTGATGCTCCTCAATTCGGGCTTGAAGTGATGGAAGAAGTGGCTCTAAATGTTGTGTCTACATCCAAATTATAGAAACATTCATGATAAAATCTATGTTCAAATTACAAACCTACTAGTTTATGATCAGATACGCAATATAAGGCAGGTGCATTTGAATACTATGATTCGAATTGGAGGGGTGGTAACTAGGAGGTCTGGAGTTTTCCCTCAATTGCAGCAAGTATGATTGTAATAAATGTGGTACCGTGTTAGGACCTTTCTTTCAAAACTCATATTCTGAAGTGAAAGTAGGTTCTTGTCCTGAATGCCAATCGAAGGGGCCATTTACAGTTATCATTGAACAAACAATATATCGAAACTATCAGAAATTATCACTTCAAGAAAGTCCAGGCATTGTGCCAGCAGGTCGGCTCCCAAGGTACAAAGAAGTCATCCTCTTGAATGATCTCATTGATTGTGCACGTCCTGGAGAAGAAATTGAGGTGACTGGCACATACACAAGCAATTTTGATATGTCCCTAAACACTAAGAATGGCTTTCCAGTTTTTGCAACAGTTGTTGAAGCTAACTACATTACGAAGAAACAAGACTTATTTTCTGCCTATAAATTGACTGATGAGGATAAAGCAGAAATTGAAAAGCTTTCCAAGGACGCCCCTATTCTTTTCTCCTTACCGACAACTTGTTTTACTACTGTTTTCACTATCGACTGCACCCTCGGACACGATTTGGCATTAAACTTTGAACTCAGCTGCCCATTCACAACGTTTATATTAATGGAGCATAAAAGCACAGCCATTACCCCAATGTACACTAGAGTTTTCGTCATCATATTTAGAAGAATAGATTGAGCGCGTCAGGCTACCAAGGTTCGTTGGGGATTCTTCTTTTAGACATATTGTGGTGGAGGCTTCAGGCAGATATTCTTTCCGGTATAGGCGTTGGACAGAGAACATTGAATCGTCTGTTATAAAGGAATTACGGGGACTTCAAATTTATCCTCGTCACTATCTTCGTCCGGATAACTATCCTCAAAGTAATGATCAGGATGTGCTCACAGAAATATTATGGTTTCGAGGTGTTTTGGGAGTTAGATTTACTCAAGATGATTAGCAATGGTTTTAAAGTGCTGGCAGAGGCAGCTGGCAGACGCACCTTGCATTCGCACAGTTCAGGGAAGGAGAACCAGTTCAGATTCCTGGAATCCAAGAGTTTTATTTTTTCTGTTTAAAAGACTGAGGGATAGAACAAAAGAGAAGGGGGGGGGCGCATGAGCGCAGGACTGGGAGAAAAACTTCTGTCAAGGAGTTTTCATTGTAAAGACTAAGTTTCTTGTAAACCAGATTGGAATAATAAAGAATATCCGTTGCTTGCAACTGTGAGATTCATCATGGTCAATCTCTTTCAGCATGTTTCTCTTCTCTTTTAGCTATGTTAAAACTGTTTGGATTTTGTTTATGTATTTCCTTACTCGCAGCTGAAATTGTTTTTACCATCTCTTTATGTCTTCCTTAATCCATTACGATTGCATTACATTTTTTTTTCCTCTAACTGATGGGATTCGTTACACTTTAGTATGACCACTACTGTAACGAAAGGGTTTGGGTTTTCTGCAAATGTTTATTGCCTTTCCTCTGCACCAGCTATCAGCTGTGTAAGACCAATCTGCATTTTCATAACTCTACATGTATCCTTTGCTACTTCGGCCTTTCTTTTTCTTTCCCCTATTGCATCATGCTTTATCAAAGCGCTGAAAGATAGACTTACTTTGCCTCACTTTCCGCAAGTTATTTGATCTCTGCTATTGTCTCTTTTTCTCGATTTTCATTTGACTCCATGCCCAATGGACCTTTTCCCTAGTTTAACACCTAAACTCCAATAATCCAAGACCATCATTTACTCATAAATTTGCCCACCTTTTTCAAGCTACTTAAACTCCTATTGTGACATTGTTCAAGAGATCCCTCTCGTGTTGGAAGGGGCAGCTCCCAATCCAAAGTGGTTTGAGGTTGCCTCGAGATTGATTTGCTACAGCCCATTTCAGTTTTGAGTGTCAACACTACCTTTTAGGCATAATGAGCAAGCTTCATCACTTGACCTTGGTCCAAGTATTCATATTGATACGTACTTCTCCAAAACTAATAATGGTACTAATATGTCCTTTAAGAGGTAAACGATACACTTGGGAGGGCATGTGTCTGGGTTCAAGGTTTTTTTTATGGTTGAATATTTCATGTGAATTCAAGGTGTTGTTTGTGTCCCTATATGTATAAGTTCAAGGTGTTTTTTGTGGCCTTGGCCTATGGTTGAATATTTCAGTGCTACTAGGTGGTTTTGAACTATTGGTATGTTTCCTAGGGTCTTGGAAATGATATGCATGCATTGTTCCTTGCACCGATCATGCCGAGGGGGTCATAGGGGGTTCGAGGTTCGAGGGCAAGAGCACTCGACAAATGTTTTGGGGGATTTTATAGGGGATCACAGGGGGTCAAAGTAGGTCACTTCACATAGATGTTTTGTTATTAAGAACATGCATGTGTTCCTTGGAATGAGCATCTGCTCCCACAAGAGCACATTTTCAAGAGCGGATGTGCATTCTAGAACACATGCACGTTCCTTTTATTTCATTTTTTTTCAGGAGGGAATGACAACTCTAACGCACATGTTTGTTGTGTTGGTTTCCTTGGATTTAGGTTCAAGATGACAAACCTAGTCGTTTGGTCTACAAATACATTAAAACCTCCATTTTCATGAATACCTTTCAATATCTCTATTTTTTACGTTATATTTCTATAGGCTACATAAATCCATTGTCAATGAAACTATAGACATAGATGGAGTCGACTATGAAGATTCCAAATATACAATTTTTTTTTAAATTAATATTGTGTACTATTTTAAATCTATTTTTGTCTTGACATATATTAGAATCCTAAAATACATACCTCTTTTATTTATGTTATAACTTTTTATCAGCTTAACCATTTTTAAAATAAGTTATACAACACAATAGAACTAATATCTACAATCTGTTTTGTTTTTATAATGTTAAGACCCTCATAGCCTACACTAATGGAAGGCATTGTAATTTCAAGGATATATTGACTTTCGTAATTTTAAAAATATAAAATTAATATTATAAATTTTTAGAAAATACCCCTGACTAGAAAAATGTGTTCTCTACAATTGGACAAATTTTTTTAAGGAAATTCCATCATTAAGGTACTCAACACCTCCAGTAATGAAGACATATACATTATATTTTTCTAGAAAAATAACATACCGGTGTTAGAAAAACTCAAATTTCACATAGTTATTCACAAATTATCTAAATAAAAATCATATATTTTGAAAGCTAATTCCATTTCCTACATTTCATCTCTTTACACGATATTCAAATTCATTGTAAAACTACCTTGGATAATCCCTCCATGTTAACAGATTGTTGTTTTTCTATGTTTGCATTACCACTAATACATCATGAGAGACCATCATTAGCTTGGGCCCACCCATATATATATATATATATATATGTATTATATACATAATAATACTACTAACAATAATAATCTATTTTTAAGGTCACGACCAAGCTAGACACCGAATTGGTGTATGAGACCCCCTTTTTTGTGGTACAAGGGATCCCCTCCACATAGCGATTTGAATACTAAAGTCTACGAAGGTATACATGTTAGAAATTTGGTTGTCATTGATGTCAGCCTTGGCAAAGAGGTGAAGTTCCATTGATTGGTTACTTTGAATAGAAGCATTGTTAATGTGGCATGATGATGTCAACAAAGGTTTAAAGGAATGATGAAATAACATATCAAGTAAACAAGAATCACTGAACCTAGCATGAATTTGCTTGCATGAATATGTCAAATGTTGAGAAAATGTGTAACAACATTGTGAAGTGTTGAAGTGACATGAAGTGTTGTGTAGCTACCTCTAAAATATCAATACTTATAAAGCTCACACATGAAGTCATCCTCCCTCCTCCTTATAATGCTAGCAAGTAATGTTATGAAGAGATAACAAGTCAGTCCTACTCAAGCCTACTCAAAAATAGTATATGGTGTTGGAATTGATGCAAAAAGGATCATGTGTGTGTGTTTACAAGTATAATAAAGAAAAGGGGTGCACTTAAAAAAATAAAAAGTGAATTTTACTAGTAAATAAAAGGAGTGCATGTGAAAAAGTAAAAATTGAATTTTCTAGTATATTTAAAAATGCATGTAAAGAAGACAAAGAAATATTTTACAAGCTCGTGGTTTCAGGACCGTGGTTTTTGGAAGTAAAAGTGCATGTGAAAAATTCAAAGGAAATAGCCTGCGTGTTCAAGTTCATGGTTTTGGGAGTAAAAGTGCATGATTAAAAGTCAAAGAAATATTTTACAATTGGTTTTACCATTGGTGGTTTCCAGCCCATGGTATTTTCAAAGGTGCAATAAAAATGAGAGGAGGAAATTTGTTTTTAATTAAATGAAAAAATATTGTTATTTTATTAAAATACAATGAAGAGGTGCAATGGTTCATTGTTGAAGACACACACTGGTTCAATAAATCATAATAAAAAAGTGTTCGTGTAGATAATATCAATAAATAAAAAGGAGAGGAGGAAATGTCTTCTTAATTAAATGACAAATTGTTGTTATTTTAATAAAATAAAATGAAGAGGTGCAATGGTTCATTGTTGAAGAGACACAATGATCCAATTTCAAACGTATTGGAATAGTATATAAACAGAAAGGTATAGTGAAAGGAGGATGATTGAATGATTTAATTCAGAAGATAAAAAATAGAAGGAGAGTCCAAGGAAAAACTGTAAACGTTCACATGAAGTGAGGGTGGAAGGGAGGAGCAAGGGAGGATCACAATCCTCTTCAAATTGGAGCCTGAAGAATAGGGAGTTGCAGTTTTGTTGACCAAAATTTTGTCATCGATATTTTTCCTCTCTTGGATTCATAAAATCCTTGATACAAAAGGAATACATTTTTTGAACTTTTATAAGTTCACTCTGTAGCCCTTGGTCTCAGCTTCGTCATGCACTTTTCGGATCAAAAATTCATTTCTGCATGCCTAAGTTATTCAAGATGTGGTCTAAAGGTCCGAAGGGGAGATTATGAAGAATTTTTCTAAGTGTCATGTTCTACTCTCCATTTTCTAATTATGAAGTACTCTCATCACTTATCTCCCTCACCTTTCATCTCCACACTTAACCATTTTTCTCTTTTCACCACTCTTCTCCATATGCTCCACTAGTCTCTACACTTAGACGTTTTTGGGACTCTTCCTTCATCTCCTCATCATTTTTGTGGGTTGGAGGACCTTCACCTCCATCTAATTTCCCATGTCATAAGTCCTTTGCTACACTACACTCAACCATTTTTTCAACTTCATGGATTCGTGGGTTCAAGCCCTCATCCTCCAAGTTTCGTAATCTCCACTTTGTACCCAAAGTTTTGTGATCTACATTTTGGACCATCCGATTTGTCGTAGGCGTCAAGACCCTAAAATACTTTATCCCTTCTTCATGCAAGTCCGACCAACCACCTTTCCACACTTAACATATTTTTGATCATCCATAATCATGGGTTCGCGGGTTCCCGGGTTGGCGGGTTCATAAAAAGCTCCATATTCAAACTCGCTCTCGTCCGACCAACCACCCTTCTATACTTAGTTTCTTTGGATCACTCATCCAACCGTGGGTTCGCGGGTTCAAAAAAATTTCATGTTTAAATTCAATCACCTCCCTTCCCTCAACCTTGCAAACTTGCAAACCCTCCAACTCGCCTCTCCCTCATCTCCTCTTGTCCCATCTCACATACTTAGCCAAATTCTCAAAGTTATTCCAAGGCATGAAAACCAACGAATCAGAATATGACACGTGGAAATTATGTGGACCATTCCTATGATGAAATGTGGGCATGACTCATTGATGACATGGCATGAGGAGGACGATGACAATATTCCAAAAAATTATTATTTTATTCGACAAATTTCCCAAGGGACGAATCCTCCAAGATCCATAATTTCTTCTCTTCTCGTGTTTCTTGCTAAGTGTATCAAACACTTAGTATTATATATCATGAAGAATATAATATCCCAAAGCACGTGGGATATAATTTTAAGATAAAAATTTGAATTTTATGAACGAAAGCACGAAATTCATCCAAGGGCCCACATTTTCCCATCAAATTTGTTCGACGGTGGCTGAGTGTTGATCTTGCAGAGGCCATAACTTGAGATACAGGTGTCAGAATCATGTAAAATTTATACTGTTAGAAAGGTATTTTTACGTAGAAGATGGTGGTATAGGTTTAAAGTGCTGAAATTTGATACATTTTTCTTAGAAATTAAAATATCAGTCAGTTTCATTTTTAATGGGCCTGCATGACAACTCAACTTCACGAGCTCATATCTTGAGATGCGGGTGATGGATTTGCACAAACTTTATATCATTGGAAATATGAGACGATGAAGAGAACATAGGAAATATATTACATGGACAAAAAAAATGTTTTAACTTCTAGAAAATTAAATTACAGTCGTCCTCTTTTAATGGAAAATTAATTAATTTTTTAAAAATAAAATTTTAATAAAAAAATTTATTAAAAAAGGAGAGGGACCCATTTTCAATATACTTATATTAATTATGTGAGTTCATTAATGATAAATTAATGAGTAATTAATTAAAGTAAATGTTTCAAGAAGAAACTTGTATGGGAATTTCTAGAAGGGAGAAACCCTAACTACTCAAGTAGTTAGAAAATCTCTTTCTAAAAAGAGAAGAGAGACTTCATCAATGGGTTCAAGAATCAGTATTGTGAGAGGGGAAGGGCAGAAGATCATAGGAAGAAGAAGGTACAACCATGGATACCCAATCAAGTTTCTGATCAAAAGAAAGAAATCTCCATCTTATCCATTCTTTCTATTCTTATACACAACTTCTCATAGCTTTATGCTTGAATCTCAGAGTTGGGAACAAGACTGAGTTGTTGAGTGTTTTTCTTATATTATTATAATATTTTTTCTTATATTATCATGGAGTATTTACAACCACATACATGGCTATCAAATCTTTTGTAATGAAGAACATCTTTCATGAATAAAACTCCACAAAGAATTGCTTCAGGGTTGATCTTGATTGTATCTTGTAGCTTTGAGTTTTAAGTATGAGATATTTGAGGTTGACCTATCAAATTCTCTTTTGATATTGATAGCAGTACTCTTTTAAAATTCTTTGAGAAGATCAAATTGTTCTCTCCTGTTTTTCATGAAGAAGACATGGATGTATTTATAGATGATTAAGAAGATTGTGTGTTATGTTGATCACAATTTAATTTTGATGTTGAAGCTCTCCTTCAATATTTTATTATTATAAAAGGACTTTTGTTGCATATAAAGATCATATTGGGTTATTGAAGAACCATTTTCATTTAAATCCATGCAATAAAGATTTGGGGTTTGTTGTCTAGCACTCTTCCTACTCCAAGATATTCAAAGATATATATTTTAGCCAAAGAGGAGAACCACCCCTCTAAAAAGGAAGGGGGACTAATGTCCTCATGATGTTTCCTTTTTGGTCCTGACAGATTCAAGCGTCAAAAAGCTTCCTCAATTTGGTGCTTGAAAATAGAGGATTGGAGTCCTCTACATGTTGAAGCCTGATCTATAGGGAGTTGGTGCTTCCTCAATTTGGTGCTTGAAAACAGGGGAGTGGTGTCTCCTTGAGTTGTTTCTCAAAAACAAAGGATTGGTGTCTCCTTGAGTTGGTGCTCAAAAAAAGGGGATTGGTGTCTCCTAGAGTTGATTCTATAAAATAGGGGATTGGTGTCTCCTTGATTAGATTCTCAAAAGGAAGAATATTCGTGTCTTCTGCAAAATTGTAACTTGTAACTAAAATATAAATTTCATATTTATTATATTTAAATTTCGAGTACTTTTCTTTCTTGATCAATTGTTATGGTTAATAAATTTAAGAATTGGTTAAAATTGTGAAAAATGAACCAATATTGATTCACCCCCCCTCTCAGTATTGAACATAATTTCAAAAATTAGTATTGGAGAAGGTTCCTTCACCATAGTCTAACCACTTGAAGGGAGATTCTGAGAAATCCAATGGATCAACAACAAGGAATATCCTCCAATAGAGCACCATTGTTCAAAGGAAATGATTATGCATTTTGGAGTATAAGGATGAAAATTTATCTTATGGCTCTTGGTTGTGATGTTTGGTTCTCTGTGGAAAATGGTTACACTACACCAACTACTTCACCCTCAGATGTTATTGCAAAAAAACTCTACAATGATAGTTCAAGGGTTAATGAAATTATGGGCGGATTAGAAAATCCTATATTTTAAAAAGTGTTGCATTGTAAATCAGAAAAGGAAATTTGGGAAAAACTTAAAATCATCTACGAAGGAGATGGAAAAGTTAAGCAAGTTAAACTTCAAACATATAGAGGGAAGTTTGAAATTCTGGAGATGAAAGAGGAAGAAAATATTGCAAAATATCTTCAAAGAGTGGATGAAATTGTCAATTCAATCAGAGAACTAGGAGAAGATTTAGATGAGAAAATTATTGTTCAAAAGGTACTGAGATCATTACCAATGAGATATGATGCCAAATTTTCTCCCCTGGAGGATCATGAAAACCTTGACAAACTTACACTGTATGAACTTCATGGGGTTCTCATAGCCTATGAAATGAGAACAAGGAAAGAAAATCCATCAAAAAGGGAAGCAAACTTTAAAGATTCAAAAACAAAGAACCATGAACATGTATCAGATGAAATTCACTCAAACATATCAGATGAAGAAGAGGCTAACTTCATAATGGAACTCAGGAAAGGGTCTGGAAAATACAAAGGGAAATTACCTTTCAAATGTTTCAACTGTGGAAAAATTGGACACTTTGATAACAAATGTCCCTATCCCAAGTAGGAGGATAGTTATGATGAAGAAGCTTACAATCGTAAAGACCATAAAATGGATAAATCCCAATTAAAAAATAAATTCTATAAGAAAAGGAAAAAAAAATTACTCCAAAGAAGACAATATTTCATCTGACATAAGTGAAGATGAGGGGACAAAGCTTCTATCTATGGGCATATAAAATCAAAATGAAGATGAAGGAAACTCTGAATTTGAAGAAGTATACCTTGAATAACTGAGAAAATATAAAAAGAAGAACAAATCATTAAGAGAACAACTACTAGAGTATGAAGAAGTACAAAAATCAAGAGAAAAGGAAGTTTCAAAAACCATCAAAAATCATTATTGATATAAATACTGAACTCCAAGAATCCAAAAGAATTGAAGAGGTCATAAGAAAACAACTCAATGAAAAGAAACAAGACTCTGAAAAGATAATGGCTAAAATTCTCCTTCTAAAAGAGGAACTTGAGAAAGAACATAAGCAATCAAGATTTGAAAATAGTTCAAAAATATTGAATGATATTCTTAATAGTCAAAGATCATAAAGAAATAAAACAGGACTGGGTTATGATCAAAATAAATCCAATAAAGGATCAAAATCTACATCACATGAAACTAATCAAATTATTAGCAGTTATGCAACTGCCCTTCAAAGCTCCTTCAAAAAGAAAGAAGACAAGATAAAGATTGATTCTAGTCAACATAAATTTTTTCTCCCTTCAAAACAAAATGAATATAGAAATACAACTACAAGAAGAAATATCCCTAAAAGGTATCAACATCTCTTTATTGGATATTGCCTCTCTTGCAATAATTTTGGGCATAAAACATTACATTGTAGAGCTTATGGAAAGTACAAACATACAAATGTTCAAATATATGATTATAATAACAACAAGAATAATCAAGAGAATAGAAACTATAATTCATTCTCTTCATTAAAAAATTACAATGTTGAATGCCACATACGTAACAATTATAGTCACAAATCTAGTGAGTGTAGACTACCAAAGCATCCCACAAAAACTTCCAATATCCAAGAATAAAGACATAAGAAAATATGAAGTACAAAGCAAGAAAGAGAATGAAGATATTTCACTTGAAATTGAAGAAGTTGATAATATAAGAATGATAGGTGAAGTTCCTAACAAGGAATGTGAAAATCAAAGTTTTGCATATAAAGTGGATCAAGATCAAGAAATAAGAGTTCCTAAATAATAATATGATACATTTGTATATCGTGATGATGTCCTACAAATCAATAATCCATTAGCCACTGAAAGAAAAATGAAAATAAATAAATTTAAAGAAGAATATGAAGAAGGTTTTGTTGCACAAAACAATGGTGATAATGAACTCCCAAATGCAAATCAGCTAGTAGAATTGAGAAATGAAGATATTGGAAGGTTTTCAATTTTATTTTGATGATCTACTAAACTCTCCCTCAATAGAAAATACGAACAAAAGGAAGGAATGGATTGAAGGACTGACTGCAATCTCAGTATCATGAACTGAATATGAAGCAAAACATGATGACAAATTTGACCATTCCTTTAAACGTTGTTTGAAATTACAAGCTGATGTCAATGGAAGATGCCTTAGAACTTGTTTTTATATGAATAATCAAGGAAGGCCTATGAGGACTATTCAAAATCAACAATGAATATGTTGGTATGAAAACCCCTTGAAATATGTCCATAAAGATGAATGAACAACCTAAATTGTGATGAAATCTTCAACAATTGGATCAGACTTAAAAATATTATCAACCTTGTTAAGTCACATAAATCAACCATCATTCTCTTTGATGATGGAATTCCCAAAAGAATGATAAACTTATGAAGAGAACTATTACAAACAACAATAAGAGTTTATTGAGCAAAAGATGATGTTTTAAGGAACTACAAGACAAAAACATTAATATCAAATTTACTTCTATTTGAGAAAAATCTAAATGTGATGAATATGGTTGTGACAGTATGGGCACTAAAACATATCATTGGTTGAAACAACAAAAATGAAGAGGATTTTGGGTTGCAAATGAGTGAATAAGTTTACTAACATCATGAAGAAATTGGGAGTAGTCTGGAAGGAAATGAAGATAGTTCTTGAACAACATTTATATAATCTTGGCACACTCTTGAAGGAAGTTAAAGGGAAACATATCTAAACGATATACAATGCATCAATGAAGCATCATGGTTAGAAGAGGATTATAGCCTAAGTATCATGGCAGAATAAAACATATCTTGAGTATTTCAGACAACAGTACAATAGCAGATGAAAGGAACAATTTTGTTTCTAAAGGGAAAAAGTTGGAGTGCGTTTGTGCATAATCAAAGGACTATGGTAAAACATTGATTTGGCATATGTTGACAAAGGTCCAATTTTCTCTTGAAAGGTCTTTCTTGTATAATATTAGTAGTCTAAAAGGGAGAATTGTTGACAGGGGGAGTTGCAGAATATTAGAAGGAATTTCATTTTCCATTGATGTCAAAGGGGGATATATTGTTGGAAATATTTCTATTTTCGACTCACTAGTTCAGTGGTTGTTAACTAGAGCTAGTTCTATTTTAGACCATCGATATTATGCATGCATTCCTAAGAAAATCTTACTGCTTGTTCATTTTTCTTAATTATGGAATTTGATTTCCTATATGAGTGTATATCACTCATTCATTGTATTCGTATTGATTATCTCATTGGAGTAGTGTGAATATATTTTCTCATACTTCCATATTGAATCTCTCGTCCTTTTCTTGATAAGCTTTGTTTGTATTTTCTTTAGCTATGTCTCTTGTGCAGGCTTCCATGAAACATTGACGTGGTATCAGAGACGAGCTACTTGGAGAAAAATATACAATCAAGAGAAGAGGGAAATCAGAGTTTTGAAGAGCATAATCCACATATCTAACATTGTCACACCCTCTCCCTATCGAAAGTTGTGACAGTAGAAAGTGTCGCACCCTCTCCTTGTCAAAAGGTGCGACAATCGTAGGCACACTTGAGAAATTAAATTTTTCTGGTCTATGTCACACTTTTTGAACTACCAGAGTGTGACACTAAGGCCATTGTCGCATTATATCCTTGAGTAAGGTGTGAAACCCTTGAAAATTTGACTTTTTGCGATGATTTCTCAGGATTTTTTACTTGTAAATTGAGGGTTAATTTTCATGGTTTTCATAGTCAATAAGAGGGATAGATACGACACCAACTCTTTAGTCAAATTTGGTGATAATTCTCATACAGTACAATTACTTTGAATGGAAGACGAAGGCCAAATTCCAACTCAAAAGGAAAGGATTGTACAATCTGACAATGGCAACAGAAACAAAACCTACATCAGTGATTGAGAAGTCCAGATGGGAAAACCATAAGGATGAGGCCACATGAGTTCTTCTTGAATTAATTTCAACTGATTTATGGTTTCATGTTGCTGCATGAAATACTCCAAATGCAATTTGGACCAACATGGAAGGTCTCTTTGGAAAGAAGGATGAGATGAGAGGTCATATGCTTGAGGTAGAGTTGAATACCTTGGATCCTAAAAGTTTTGATAATATATACAATATTTATTTACCAAGTTTAAATATTTGATATTGATATTGGAATCTTGTGGTATCGATAAATACAAACAACAAGAACAACCTATTCTAACAATCTTGGCTAAGCTAGGACCAAAATATGTTGTCTATGTCTCCACTTTCCATTTTAACAGATATCTCTTGGGATCAAAGTGGAAGATGCCTACCATGGATCAGTTCATTGATTCTCTCACACATGAGTAGGAGAAACTCATTCTAATTAAGGAACCCAAAGCACATTCACTCACAATGCAAGATGGAAAAGGGCCATCCAATAAAAATAATAAACAAAAAGGAAAGGAGAAACATAAATAAAAGGAGGGATATTCCAAACCTTTCAAGGATTCTTCAGGTTCCAAAGACTCTTCAAATTCCAAAAATAAGAAGAAGAAGAAGAAGAAGGGAAAACAGTGCACTTATTGCAATAAACCAAATCATGAAGAATACACATGCATGAAGAAGCAAATCAATCTTATGGCACATGTAATTTAGTGGAACAACCTTGGAAACTTCATTCCTGAAGGAGCCAATAAGAAGAAGGAATAATATCATGCTCCTAAGAAAGGTAATCATCATGCTCTTGTTACAATTAATTCCTCATCTGATTCATGGATTATAGATTCTAGCGCATCACATCATATGGAAGTGAAAGAAGAAGTTTTTAATTCTTTGAGTTCCTTCTCAGGTCCCTCTATTCTCACAGGGGATGATACTCTAGTAGTAGTAGCAGGAGAGGGAATAATTGAACTCCCTAATGGAAGTTTTGAGAATGTTTTACATGTTACAAATATTTCTATAAATTTTCTCTCAGTTTATCAGATCACTCAAACAAGTAAAAAGGTTGAATTTACATCAGATTAAGTTTTTGTACTTGACATGCATGACAATTCCATTATTGCAATTGGTGAGGTTGATCACAAATAAAGGTTGTATAAATTCACTAAGTTTGATGACCATGACTCATATTTACTACTTACACACGCTGATGATATTAGTAGATTATGGCATGAGATATTTGGTAATTTAAACTTTAGGTACATCCAACGACTTTCCAAGAAAGGAATGGTCAAAGGCTTGCCAACAATTCATGTTTCTGAAGGGGTTTGTAAAGGATGCATTCTTGGAAAGCATCCTGAAGGGAAGTTTGAAAATGGGAAGGAAAATAGATCCTCCTCTTCCTTGGATATTTTTCACAGTGATCTCATGGGTCCATTTCCACATTCGTCCATCAACAAATCAAGGTATGCGCTTACATTTATTGATGATTACTCACACTATACTTGGGTTTATTTTCTTAGGCAAAAGTATGAAGTTTTTGAGAATCTCAAAGGCTTCAAAGCTCTAGTAGAGATGCAAACTGGGAAGAAGATAAATATCCTTCGTACAGATAATGGGGGGGGGTATATCAACAAATATGTTCAGAATATTTGTTGTGAGGTTGGTATCTAGTTGCAACATACAGTTCCATACACTTCATAGAAGAATGGAATCGTTGAAAGGAAGAACAAATCTCTCAAGGAGATGACCAATTGTATGTTGCATGCGAGGTCTCTTCCTTCCAAGATTTGAGTTGAGGCAATTAACTATGTTGCTTACATACATAATATATCTCCTCATATATATATATATATATATATATATATTGAGGACACAACACATTTTGAGTCTTGGACATGTGACAAACCATATTTCACAGATTTTCGCATCTTTGGATCTCGTGCATGTGCTCATATTCCTTCTGAAAAGAGGAAAGCATTAGATCCACAGAACACACCTTGCATCTTTGTGGGATATTCAGATGATGTGAAGGGCTATAGGTTGATTGATACCTCTACAGACCGACTCATCATTGAGCGCATTGTTCAATTTGAGGAGCGTCATTTTCATGCACCACAAGTGAAACATGCAGATACTCTTGTACTTCCATCAGTTCCATACATAAGAGATGATGATTCCATACACTCAGATGCTACATCTTAAGATTCAAAGAATTTTGTACATGGAGAAGAGTGGGTAGTACATCTAGATGAGGAGCCAACACCAAAGCTTTATAATATTCCCAAGTGGGCATAGTCCACACTTCAGGCAGGTGGAAACCTTGTAAGGAAAACATTGGATTTGAGGAGGACTCGATCTCAGCATGAGGATAATTCTCATGTATTTTTATCTTTTGAACTAGCGATGTCCATGCATTGATATATAGTTCAATATTCCAATCTGTAGATCTATAGTGAGGTTGTGGACAATCCATTATGGGAAGAAACCATGCAGGAGGAGTATGACTCACTCCTAGAGAATCAGACTTGGGATTCGGTTCCACTTCCACCAGGGAGGAAAATTTTCAGATGAAAATGGATCTATAGGACCAAGAGAGAAGCAAAGGGTTAGGTGAGAAAGTACAATGAAAGACTAGTTGCAAAAATATTTTAGCATATTCATGGGATAGATTATGATGAGACCTTTTCTTATGTAGAAAAGATGGACTCCATTCACTTGGTTCTATCCATTGAAGCAACCAAAGGATGGAAAGTTCACTATATGGATGTGAAGAATGATTTTCTTCATGATGATCTTTCATAGGATATCTACATGGAGCATCCACCGAAGTTCATTCAGAACTCATCTTTTCTATGCACACTAAAGAAGACACTCTATGGCCTCAAGTAGGCACCTAGAGCATGGTATGAAAAAATGGATTCTTATTTGATTTCACATGATTTTGTTAGATGTAAATCTGACTAGAATGTTTACATGCTGAGGACTACTAACTCTTTGATGATTTTAGTACTCTATGTTAATGATCTTTTGATCACTCATAGCTCTTCTTCAGCCATTGTTTTGGTAAAATATATTTTGCATGACAGGTTCTCTATGACGGACATGGGTCCACTTCACTTATTTCATAGTATTGATATTAGTTAGGATGCTTCTGGAATCAAAGTTTCTTAGGCTAAGTATGTCAGGGATATTCTAGATAGATTCCACATGACAGACTGTAAGTTTGCACCTACACCCTTATTATCTTGGATCAGACTTTAGGATGGTGGGGATACACCATTAGTGGAAAACACTTTGTATATATAGTTGGTGGGGAGTCTTTTGTATATCCCCCACATGTGTCCAGATATCTCCTATGTAGTGGGAGAATTTTATAGATACATATAGGAGCCCCATGATCTACACTGGAAGGCTTCCAAGTGCATCCTCATATATGTGTTGTTCCTGAGTTTATACTTTAAGGCTCTAAAGTATACTGTCAAGGCATCCGAAAATATAGAGAAAGTTGAGGATAGAAGAGTCAGTTATACAAAAGGGGCTATGGTTGGTTTCCTAGCTGTCTCTGTCTAGCTTCCCAGTTTTCTTGGATACTAATATCCCTTTCAATTTCTACCCATGAACGTTCTAACTCAACTTGGTTACTTGCTGTCTGTGAGATGGTGTTAAATAAATTTAAGGCAATACTCATTTGATCTAATAGTCCAGGCTCGATATTGGGTTGTCTTGTAATTGGTACAGTCATGATGGATAAATACTAAAAGGATAAATTATGGTTTTTTTCTTTTAGGGTTTGCTATTTCTGTTTCAAAATATGTAAGAAGAACTCCAAAACCTTGGGATGGTAATGTCTGTACCCTTTCTAACACCTCCTCATAGGTTTTGACCCCTTTAAAAATGTCATCGCGAGGGGAGTCCTCATGTTCATATGCTTTCATGGCACAGTGATCCATGTGATTTCCCACTGTTTGATAAGGGTCATGTTTCCTGTGTTCGAGATCCACCAACTTGACCTTCTCTAGAGCTACAGCTTCAACCTTGGAATGTCCCAAGTTGAGTAGTGACAACCTCTCAATCTGTATGGGAAAGACTGGCCAAAACTTCTTCTGAGATGTCTTTAATTCTATCCCAATGCCGCTTGTTATTATCTGATGAGCTACCTCCCTGCACACCAGTCTGTCGAGGAGGAATTTCGGAAGTGCATGAAGAGGGATAGAACATCTGAAAACTTTGATATAGGATAAATTCTCCTTAATAAACCAATCGACAACTGCCTTGAGGTTTCCTATGACTGACTCTAAAATATGGGGGGGTGCACAGCCATACAACATCTGATGCACTGGTATCACCACAAAATGACAATTTTCATAAAACGAATCCTTAGCATTTTCTTCCCACAACTTAGAATGATATTGATGAATAAGTTCAGTGCAGGTTGGGTTCCAACTCCAATTCATCAAAGGGAAAGGATCCGTGAAGCATATAGCATCCATGATGTATGTGGACATGTAGAAGGCTACTGGTCAACCACTGGATCTCGCGGTTTGATACTCTATAACCTCCTTAGCTAGGTTATCTGATAGAATCTTGTTCCAATGGAAGCTATAACCTTTGGATGCTTCATGTAAAAGGGGCACTCATTCTGTAGGGAAATGAGTAGGACTTTTCTTCCCGAAATGTTTACATAGCATCATAGCCACATAGACCATGTACTCATTCAATGAGGTTGTGGCATAAATGCTATGGTATCGGCCCTGAATTTTACTGGGTGTCTCCACCAGTCTTTGATTATGTCGGGGTATGTTTGATCTGCCTCTGTGCATTCTTTCTTTTGAAATTCACTTACAAACTCTTTATTATAAATGTTCTTAGAATTGGGAGACAGTTTGTACATTACTTGTATATGCTCCGATCTGAAAGAGCCAACGACAACCCCTTCGGTTGTCCAAAATACTTCTCGTCTTCACGTCTGTCCTCTCTAAATCCCAACTGATCATATCGTTGTATGTCATGAGTCATGGGTGCGTAGCTACTTTGTGAAGTTCAGACTTTGATATGTCCCAGAGTTTGTTTTCAGAATCATCGGGAAAATTCTTGATTTCGTAATCCAAGGTTTCTAAAATTTGCCTCCAGGATTTAATGGAATCAATGGCATGCAGTGTAGTATCAGATATGACGTCTCCTTTTGGGCTTGATCTTTTGGCTGCTTCTTCACTTTTCTTAGGTGCCTTTCTAGGTGCCATAATGTTTGCACTAAACTGAAAACCTATTTGCAGAGGAAAAATATATAAGCTTGGATAAACACAACTCACTCCTGATTTTAAAAAACAAGAATGAAATTCGAACAACAAAATGTTTATTAACCTTTATCTTGTCTTACAATGAGCATACTAACACAGGTGATAAGGAATTAATGTTTTAATGAGGAAGATATGCCTGGAGATACGCCTTCATGTCAAAAATATCTCCATTTTTTCGTTATTAATACTACCACATATCAACAATTTCAAACTGGAGTTTCGAAAGGACTGCTTTCAAAAAATCCCGAAATGAAAAATGCGAAAAGTAGTTTATTCATTATTAATCTCATTTTAAACTAACTTAATTTAGTTTTAGACTTTGTTAAAAATTCCCGATTTCGCATTTCGAAATTTTGGGGATCCTATACCCAAGAGGTATGTCATAAGAAAACCCCAAATCGTGAAATCGTGATGGGATCAATTTAGGCGCTAATCACTTGTATTAATGCTTTAATGAATTTAGATTAGTAATTAATTTCTTGTTTTTGGAAAAATAGGGACCGAGCATTCGAGGGCCCACATTTTGAAATCACTTTGATACAAGAAAACCCAAATCGCGAAAGATTAATGAATTGTTGATTGTGTTTAAGAGTTTAATTAATCACGACTAAAAGGTACTTTGTGAAATGCGCGTCGGGACTTATAACACTCATTCTCTTTTTCTTTTTCTTTTTTTATTACTTTTAATATAAATCCTTTTTGGGATTTCGGCACCGGGACATTGGAGTTGCTAACTAAAAATCATACCTTGTGAAAAGCCGAATCCCAAAACCCGAAAAAATCGAAATACTTTTGACTCCTTTTTAGGACTAAGGGCGGCTCCATGACTAGGAAAAAGCGAAGCTTCATGTTTTAAGGTTAAAAAATTAAACTTCGTGTCAACATTAGGCTCCATCTAGGGATCTCTTTTCCTTGTGGGATGAGAAGAACATGTAGACCAAGTTCCTTCATTGGGTGAATGGGGTCAATAATTCAACTTTTTGAAACAGACCAGGAGAAAAAATCAAAACAGGATTTTAGGATCTCTACATTTGACTTTGAAAATTCTTCAAAAATAAAACATTCGATGATCTCGAGTTAGGTTCTCAATAGATTTCCTTTTCTGAAAATGAACTCATATTTGTGTAAGATAATCGAAGCCAAATTTAACCATTCTACCAGGTTTCACTTGATTCCGTTTGCATCAAGGTAAAATAATTTCAATGTGTCAAATTAGGGGATCCCAGAAACCTATAATGTGAATCCAACTGAAAGAAGAAAAGTTACCAGAGTGTCTTGTAATTCATGTATAACAACCTTATCAGATATAAGGATATTGCTTCACTACTAGCGAGCCTTTTTAGTACCCCGGTGAAGTTATTAGACTTTCCATATTGAATTTCCTTTCACCACTTCATTGTTTTCTAGCATTTAAATGCTGAGATGAGGGCAATCAATATAATGAATTTCCTTTCTTCATCTCTTCGGACTATATGGGGGCAATCAATATTGAATTTCCTTTCACCATCTGCCTGTATATACTTTTTAATATGAAATGGGGGCAATCAATCAGTATGTAATATACTCGGGAATATATCTTCTTGAATTTTTTAACAACAGAGGCCTATCAACTCACTTAAATAGCTCTGGGATAATCTTCTCTCTTGCCTTCAAACATCATTGGCTTCAGGGAAATTCTTAAGGGGAACTTCTTGACATCTTTCTATGGAATTTCCTTGAGCAAAACCAATCAGTTTATTCATGTTAGGAAGGATAATAAGGTTAGGATTAACCTAGACATACTTTTGGTTCAGCTAAAGTTAAAGAACTATAAGCTCGACCTATTCTCGTTTTTGAAGGTTTGTTTGAGAATTTTCATAACCAAAGTGAGACCTTTCTTTTGCCAAGGAACTTATGAAAAAGAATCTAGGGTCAGGCGAGAAGCAGGCTTTACCGTGACTAAGGGGAAGGTAAGGGGATTCATAAAAACTACTGCACACATGACCACTCTTAAAGGTTTTCTTAGTTAGCTTTTATAACTTTTCTTTGATTTCCTCCCCTTTTTTACTTCCTTATTTGAAAATTTCAGTGATAATATTAGCATCAATTGAACTAATGATTTATTTATTTGTATCTTTTAGGGTAATTTAGCCTGAATTTTCAAAGCAGAATCTCATACCTTGGTAACTCCTATGTTTCCAGCCAAAAGGGTTATTAATTTATTACCTTTTTCATTGGGAGATATTTAATAAATATATCTGTGCCTGTCATGTTTTTAGCATCTCTAGTCTCTTGGCTCATCAACAACTTTCCTGCAACATAGATAACATACTAATTGTCAGGAAATCTCATGAATCAAAATTAAAATTATTATTATTATTGATCTTAAAATAAAAAACTTACCGAAAGAAATGGAACCATAAAGTAATCATGAACACAAACCAGTATGTACAATGAGAGTTCAGAAACACATTACTACATGAAGTGTTTAAGATGTTGCCCATTTACAAGGGCATTGAGAATGTCTCCATCGATATTTTCTAATGAAAAAGTATGTTTTCCCTCAGAAGCTGAAATCTTATATGGGCCGGACCAGATCGGTTCAAACTTGCAATGTTTACCAGTTCCTTCTTTCCTGGCTTCCCATTTCAGGACTAGATCGCCAGGGAGGAAATCTCTATCTTTAGCTTTTTGATCAAATAAGTCCTTCATGTTATCCTGATATCTCTGTAACCTTTCATTTACTTCGACCCTATTTTGCTGAACTTCAACCAACTAGTTTATCCTCATGGTAACGTCATTGGGTTCTTCATTTGAATCTTAACAAATTTTCATTACGGGCAGAGCAAGATTTATTGTTAAAATGAAGTCAGTGCCATATACCATCTGAAAAGGGGAAGTCCCAATTTATCTTTTGGTACTTATCCTGTTAGCCCATAGAGCATATTTTAAATGGATATGCCATGCTTTCTTGTTTTCAATCAAAACCTTTTTAATCACGGTAATCAAACTTTTATTAGATGATTCAGCTAGACCCTTACCCTGTGGATAGTAAGTTGTGGAGTGTCCTAGTATGATTTTGTATTTTTGGCAAAAGCTTATCATGGCCATTGACTTAAATGCTTGGGAATTATCAATGACTATCTTTCGGGGACAACCAAACCTGGATAAAATATTTTCTTCTAGGAAACTAATTACTACTGAGTCAGTTGAATTTCTCGTGGGAATAACTTCCACCCATTTAGTGAAATAGTCTGTAGTAGTTAGAATCCACTTGTGTTGTGCGCTAGAGTGTGGATGAATTTCTCCAATGAAATCAAGACCCCATTGCTGAAATGGAGCTTCAGTTTTCACCGAAACTAAAGGTAAAGCTGGGACTTTCTGTTTGCCTGTAAACAACTGACAAGGAGTACAAGTTCGGACTTTAGTGTTTACATCTGTGAATAATTTAGGCCAGTAATACCCGGCTCTTAATATTTTATAAGACGTTGCCTACCAAGCATGGTGTCCTCCGCACACTCCCACGTGGAATTCATATATAACCCTTTATGTTTCGGTCTCGACTAAGCAGCTCAGCAGGAAACCGAGGGGGTCTTTCCAATACAATTTACTATCTATGATACAATATTTTACAGAGTGTAACTTTAGTGTCCTAGTTTTAGATGGGGTTAATTCACTGGGACATTGAAGGGTCAGTAGATAAGAAACGATATCACGATACCGGATTGAAGCAGAGAACTTGTCTTGAATCTCAATTGTGGGTGTTGTGATGTCAAGCTCATCTATTTCTAGAAAACCCTCGTTCTATTGCAGAGGATTTATCCCAAGTACTTTTAAATTTGATTTGGCTAGCAATTTGGCCAAACCCTAACCTTTGATAATTTTAGTTGGTTTGACTTCCAAGTCGAACTCCTGAATTGTGGCCAACCACCTGCCTCTTCTTCCATTGTTGTCTGGCTGCACCAGGATATATTTAACGGAGCTTGACGACACGTAAGCAATGATCTTTGAGTGCAATACATAGGTTCTGAAGGCCTTGAGAGCCTTTACCATTACATATGCTTATTTTTCCAATATGTCATATTTCAGCTCAACGTCTCTGAGACTTCTACTAAAAAATGCAATAGGCCACTCAAAACCTTCCTCATTTTTCTGTAACAATACAACTATGATTGTATTTTTAGAGGCAAAAGAAAAAATCAAAAACTCTTTTGAGTAATCCGGGCTTGCCAGGACTGGTGCTTCGCTTATTACTTTCTTTATACGTTGAAACGACGCTTTTTCTTTGTTTGTCCACTTCACCTCACTATTCTTTTTAAGCATATCTATAATCAATTTCACAATTTCGGTAAAGTTAGGGATGAATCTTCTTAAGAAGTTTATTTTTCCTAAAAAAGACTGAATTTCTTTTACGTTTCTAGGAATATTTATGGTATCTATCACCTCGAACCTTTTGGGATCGATTTTGATTCCATCTCTAGACATGATATGACCCAAAAGTTTACCTTCTTGCATTGTGAAATGGGATTTCTTGGGATTAAGTGACAAACCAAATTTGCAACATTTCTCGAAAGTTTGTTTGAGGTGTGTTAGATGTTTTGCATCAGATTTAGAGAAAACAACCATGTCATCAAGATAGATAATGACAAACTTATCTCTTTCGCCCATGAAAGTGATATCCATGGCTCATTGGAACGTTGCCTCTGCATTCACTAAACCGAAAGGCATTTTTTCGTACATAAAGGTACCCCAAGGGGTAGTGAACGCAATTTTTTCTTTGTCATATTGATGTACTGCAATTTTATTGTAACCTGAAAAACCATCAATCATAGAGATTATGTTAGCTCCAACTACTTTTTCTAAAACATTATCCATCTTAGGTAATGGATAATTGTCCTTAAGTGATGATCGATTCAGGTTTCTAAAATCTACACATAGCCTGATCTCACAATTTTTCTTTCTCACTGGGACTAAATTCGCTACCCACTCAGAGTATCTCAGTGGGACAATGATTTTAGCGTCCAGGAGTTTTTTTACTTCATTTTCTATTATCGATAGTAGGATAGGGTTAATCTGCCTGAGTTTTTTCTTAAAAGGTTTGACACCTGGTTTCAGAGGAATTTTATGTTCCATTATAGTAGTGTCATAAGTTCTCAATTCGTCATAAGACCAAGCGAAAATGCCTTTATATTGTCTAAGCAACTCAACATACTTACTTTTGATTTTTGAAGACAAATATTTGGATAATTTCACTAACCTAGGATTTTCTTTGGTACCTATATCGCAATCCTCGACCTCCTCTGGCTGAGGCTATAAGGTAGACTTCAAAGCGATTTCATCATGATTAAAAAGCCTTTCTAAGGGGATCATATCCTTATGTATCTGATTATTTTTTAAAACAAGCATCCGGTGGTTAGTGATTTTATCTTGGAACTCTTGGGGGTCTTTGTCCTCCTACATGATCCAAATAGGTTCATTCTGGTTTTCTTGGTCGACATGCGTTTCGGCAAATTCATCTACTGTCTCTAAAAATTTCCAGAGTTGTTCATCGTCCTCAAAAAATTTCCAATGCTGTATGTTATTCGGTATGGAAGGCCTATGTCTCATTAGTATATGGTATTTTAGTTTGAAAGAAGTGGGAGGTGTGAACGTTGAAGCTACTTTGGCTAATGCATCCGCCTATTGATTTTCAGCTCTTGGAATATAATGAATATTAATAGAGGAGAAAAAGTTTTCAATCATATCCCAATCACAATTTCGATAAGACCTTAACCTAGGATGTTTCGCTTGGTATTGACTATTTACATGTTTCACGATTATCTCTGCATCACCAAAGACTTCCAAGTTTTCAATTTTCATTCTCCTGGCATATTCCAATCCTAACACTAAGGCTTCATACTCGCATACATTATTAGTGTGGTCAATGTTCCACTGTAACCTATAAGAGAAAGGGATAACGAATTTGTCACCAGGTGCCACAAAAATCACCCCAGCTCCTACCCCAAAATAAGATGAGGCACCATCAAAAAACATTTTCCAAACACCAATGTTATATACATCCTGTTTTATTTGTTCTTTTTCTTTTTTATTTTCTGTACAACTTTTCCCTATACATACATCAATATCATCATCAATAGATAAAATACAATTGCCTAAATCTTGATCAGCAATATAAACAGGGTAGTTATTTGGGTTATGTGGGTCACTTACCATGAATGTTAACCTGGTTTCTCTGTACAAGCACGTGAACTATCCTCCAAAAATCGGGATCGTGGAATACGTCATGTCGAGTTGGAGGGATCCTCCAAGTTTAGCGCCCCAAGATATGGATAATAACATACCATACTTTGGGGGTATATCAGTGACAACCACGTCCATTAGAATGCCTTTCATAGGTAGCTATGCAATATTAACGAATAAATCTTTTATCATGCATATACACTTAACTTTTCTTGAATTGAATGAATGTAAATCTCCATAAGGTCTGGTGATTTCAAGGCCAAGCCTATCCATAATGGTTTTAGGCATTACATTGTGAGAGGCTCCAAAATCTAACATGCAATTATGGAGCAGATGATCATGCATAGTTAGAGTGATATAGAAAGGGGCGACAATGTCTTTGGCACCTTCGAAATGTGGGTTGAAAATTATGTTAGGCTTGTCATCTTCTAAATTTATAACATCGACATGGCTTTCGTTTTCTGAAACACTGATTAATTTAGCGATTTGTTTTCTGTAAATTGGATTTTTTTCCAGTTCGACAAGGGGTATAAGGATTTTTCTTTTATTTATTTCATTTTCCAGATTCAAACTTCCTATTGTTTTGTTGATCTCTATGGTTTGGGTTTCTAACCCCTTCTTTTCATCTTTCCTTTGTTGTGAGGTTTTCATTTCAGTTGCAGGAACCTCTACTTTCTGTGTGTTTACGGCCGATTTATCTGCTAACTTTGTCTTTTTGGGTTGTGTCTCAGTGGTCTTGGTTCTTATAGTCTGTTTTTCAACGTTTTTTGAGATTGACTCATCTGTTTCACCCCTCGAAAAAATATTTTTCACTGGGGTAGTCGCGAGGTTCTTGTTTCTAGGCCTTAGATTGTACTATTGGGGGAGTTTGACCATTATATCATCTTCTATTCCCTAATAGGTTGAATCTTCCGTAATACCGTTGTTCTTGTTATTCTCAAATCTATGTTTTGTAGTTGCAGATTTTTCATAATCTCGACTCATTAAAAAAGGTTGTAGGCAATCATCTCCAAGACTATTTATGTCTTCTTCTAGTTCCTCAAAATCCTCCACATCTTCTCCTCCTATAAAGTTTTCTCTTTTAAAGGGGGTTTGGATTTTTTGATCCTCATTCTTAATTTGTCTTGGTGGATTTTGAGGGTTAGGATTCCTTCTGAAATCCTTTCTGGGAAAATGCTCATTCTTCGCTTGATCTAGTTCCATTCTTGATATTTTATTTGTCAGTTGTTTGATTATTCTCGCCATGTCGTCCATTTTGTCTTTTGAATATCTTCCTGATCCAGAGGGTCCCCCTTGTTCTCTATATCTTCTAGTTTCTTTGTTTCAAGTCTCAAATTTGGTTTTCATCTTTCCTGATGCCATCATGTTTGATTCAATTTCTAAGGCATCATCTTTCATTTTAGTGAGGTCTACTAATCTCCTCTCCCTCAATAAGAGGGCGAAATCAGGGTCAAAAGCTCCAACGAAGGTTACTTTTGCTGCGGGTTGGGAGGGTTTGACCTCGACTAGAATTTTATTATACAGTTTATTAAACCTTTGGGTAAACTCGAGAACTAATTCAAATTTTTTCTTTCTTAGAGCCTCAAATTCAGTCAGATAATAGATATGGTCTTTCCTTCCCCCCCACTGTCTAATAAAAGCATTTTCAAGTTCCTCATATGACGGTATAGATCCTACTGCTAGACCTTGGAACCAGGTTCTTAGCCGACCTTCAAAAGTCTGAACCAAGAATCTCAAGTAGACATATTCATGGTCGAGTCCAAGGATGTCAACAAATTGGTCAAAGAAATTGATGTGTTCGACTGAAGTCAAATCACCCTCTCCTATGAATTTCGGTAGACTATTCATGTAGTTTTCAGGTAAGTCATGGAGGGGAACTGGGAGGACCAAAGGAGCATATCTGGAAGCCACCTTTGCAAAGATTCGTGGGGGTGGTACTTGGTCACCCTCTCCTCCTCCTGTAGTACCACCTCTAGCAACGCCTCCTCCAGCCGCAACCATTGATGATTTAGAGGTTGATGCTTGGAGACTATAAGGAAGGGCTTTAGGAAATTCGTTATCAAGGGACAGGAAACTTGAGGAAGGGGAGCTAGGGAAAAGTGGACTAGTTTCTTCAGACTCACAGGGTGAGTATAAAGTAGAACCAACAGGAGTCGTGTCAAGAAAAATAGGATGATTGTAGGAGTTCTGAGAGATAGGAAAATGAACTTCGTGAAGTGAAGAGGTGTCAATTGAAGAGGGGAGTGAGGCAGATCTTTTTCCTCTATTGGTGAAAGAAACGGTTAGGAAAATCTCAGTTTTAAAATCATGTGAGACCAAACCAAGCTCAAGGGTTACAATCCTATCGGAAGGATTATAGAATGGGATAGAGATGGATTATTTGA
>ML807261.1:168518-183463 GCA_009831015.1 Picea engelmannii
GTTGGCTATGGCATAGGAGACTTGGACACTTAAATTTTGATCATATAATCAAGCTCAAAAATAGTGGGGCAATAAAGGATCTTCCAAAGATATCAAAGCCATATGATTATGTTTGTAAACCATGCCAGATAGGAAAGCTTACTTGGACACAGTTCAAATCTAAAAACTTTTCTTCAACAGAAAAACCTCTCCAGTTAGTACATATGGATTTGTGTGGACCATCAAGGAAAGAAGGTACAGGAAAATAAAATTATTTTATGTTGATTATTGATGATTATTCTAGGCTAACATGGGTTGCCTTTTTGAAGGAAAAAATTGAAGCATTTGAAAAATTCAAAGTGTTTAAGGCTCTAACGAGAATCAAATAGGAAAAAGATTGAAAGCAATAAGGTATGATAGAGGAGGAGAGTTTAGATCATGGAACTTCAAAGAGTTTTGTGATAGACATGGAATCAAAAGAGAGTACACAATTCCAAGGACTCCATAGAAAAATGGAGTTATTGAGAGGCAGAATAGATCAGTACAGCAAATGGCAAGATCAATGATGAATGAAAGGAACATACCTCAGACATATTGGGTGGAAGCAATTCATATAGTTGTTCATATCCTTAACAAAGCACATCTCAGACCACATAGTGACAAGACTCCTTATGAACTATGGTTTGGAAGACCTGCTTCAATCAAGCATTTTAAAGTCTTTGGGAGTAAATGTTATATTAAGAATAATGATGAAAATATTGGCAAATATGATGACAGGGCTGATGAAGGTATCTTCTTGGGTTATGCTACAAACTGTAAAGGGTATAGATGTTACAATAAGAGGCTGCATAAACTACTTGATTGTATAGACATAAAAGTTGATGAAGAAATCCCGGTCAGAAATGTAAGCAGTGCAGAACCAAGCACAAAAGATATAGTTGAATATGAAGATGAACAGGTCCAAGGATCAGAAAGAGAAGAATCTGAATGAGATGAAGATACAAATACTTAGGCTGACATAAATCAGCAAAAAGAAGCAAACTCACCTCTCAGAACTGTTAGAAAGAATCATCCTAAAAATCAAATAATTGGAGATATAAATAAAGGAGTTCAAACAAAAAGGAAATTGATTAAAGATTCAGAACAATCTCATGTTTCCTTTTTATCTATGACTGAACCTAAATTTTTTTATGAAGCCAGCTAGCATGATGAGATTAGAGCTATGAATTAAGAGCTTGATCAGATTGAGAAGAACAATACTTGGGAGCTTGTTCCTAGACTTGAAGACAAGAATGTAATAGGTTCCAAGTGGGTGTTCAAAAATAAAATGAATGAAAAAGGACAAGTTGTTAGAAATAAAACCAGATTGGTCTGTAAAGGTTATGCACAAGTTGAAGGTCATGATTTTGATGAAACTTTTGCACCAGTGCAAATATTGGAAGCCATCAGAATGTTTCTTGCATATTCATGTCATAATAACTTTAAAGTGTATCAGATGGATGTTAAATCAACATTTCTTAATGGAGATCTAGAGTAAGAAGTATATATGGAGCAACCTGAAGGATTCTCATTGACAGATAACCTTGATTATGTCTGCAAGTTGAGAAAGGCTTTATATGAACTGAAACAAGAACCATGAGCTTGGTATTATAGACTGGACAATTTTTTACAAGGTAAAGGATTCAAGAAAGGTATTGTTGATAGTAATCTCTACATAAAAAGTGAAGGTAATGATTTACTAGTTGTTTTGATTTATGTAGATGGCATTATTTTTGGCTGTAATAATGATTCCTCTATTCAGTGGTTTGCTAACTCTATGCAAACAGATTTTGAGATGTCCATGATAGGAGAATTGTCATATTTTCTTGGCTTACAAGTAAAACAGAGTTCTGCAGGAATTTTTATCTCTCAAGGAAAATATTTGAAAGAGATGTTGAAGAAATTTCAGATGGAAGATTATTCTCCTGTTAGTACACATATGGTGGTTGGTTGCAAGCTCAATAAAGATGACATTTCACCCGATGTTGATCAAAGGACATACCGATCAATGATAGGTAGTCTTTTGTACATCACAACATCCCGTCCTGATATAATGCAAGCTATTGGAATGGTAGGTCGTTATCAGTCAGCTCCTAAACAAAGTCACTTGGTAGCTGTCACAAGGATATTCAAATACTTGAAGGGAACAATGACTTATGGTTTGTGGTATCCCAGAAATCAGAATTTTCAGTTAACTTCTTATTCAGATGCAGATTGGGCAAATTGTGTGGATGAGAGAAAGAGCACTAGTGGAGGTGCCTTCTTCCTGGGTGACTCGTTGGTAGCATTGATTAGTAAGAAGCAAGGATCTATTTCCTTATCAACTACAGAAACAGAGTACATTGTTGTTGCTACTTGTTGCACTCATATTTTGTGGATGATTCAAACTCTTGCACATTTGAAGGTAAACTATACTATTCCGATTACAATTCATTCTGATAGCACCAGTGCCATTAGTGTCTCCAAGAATCCCGTTCTTCACTCCAAGACTAAGCATATCCCAATAAAATACCATTTTCTCAGAGAACAAGTTACAAACAGAGTCATTCAACTGAATTATATTCCTTCCACAGAATAGATAGTTGATATCTTCACTTGGTTCCTTTAAAAAATGGTACCAAGTGATAAAAATACGATTTCAAATGATCTCAAAATTTAACATTTTGAAAAGAAAAAAAAAATTCAAAAACATCTTTTTTTTAGGTGTTGATTTTAAGGTTTTTCTGAGCTATTATCTGATTTTTGAAGGCCATGTTTGAAAAATGTTGTAATTTTGACCCCATTTAAAAAAATGGTGCTACTGGTAGCACAAAATTTTGATTTGGGGGTTGATTTTGATGCTTTTTTATGCAAAAATATGGGTTTTTTTGGGCCAGAGTTCTCGTTTTGTGGTCACCATTCTCATTAAGTCGGTAACTATGTTTATAAAATAATCTAGAATTTAAGCTACAAAGAACATAAGATTGCCTCATATTTTTGGTAGTGAGATATAGGCAATATACATTTTTTTATATATTTCAAAGGAGATTGATGGTGTTATTCACATTCCTTCTATAGTAGTAGTGCAATCCTTGATGTTCAATGTTTCGAATCTCAATGGTAGACCTTGTTAAGGTGATTCCTTTAGATATATGTTTAGTCAATTCTCAAGCTATATTAAGGGAGATTTTTTTATTGTTACTCTCTTGTATGGGTGGAATTGGTACATTCTTTGGTTGGGTTTGGCCCCATGGAGGGAGAATGTATTTATCAAATGTGCCACAACAACATATGTTGGCAAATTTGGAGGGTTACTTCTTGGTGTATAGACAATTTGCATGACTACTTCAAAAGCACCATTGACTAATCCTTAGTGGACCCATAAATTGCAGGATAACATAACTCGTTGGCCTATACATATAAATACATGTTTTCCAGTTGGTCATAATCCTCTTGGTTTGCTTATGAAGCACTAAGTAATTCTATGACACTTCACGCGATTGGAATATTTAAGGATTGGAACATGAACTTGTTATGATTGTCCACAAGAATGTTTGTTGCAAAAAGGTGGATTGAAGTGTCAAACCTTTGATGCTCTTCAATGTATAAGAATTTTCTAGTCCTAGATTGAAGGAGGTTCTAGTCACCAATTGTTTGTGTATCACTGTGAATGTTGTTCAACAACTAGCGGAACCAAGACTGGGTGCTAGAAATGCCTTGTTGTCGAAATATTGTTTCCAACTTGATTACAGTGGTAAAGGTTGTCCATAAACTCCTCCTTGGAGTTTCTCATGAATAAATAGGTTTCTCCATTAATGACGACAATTTTTCCAAGTCGCCTACAAGATTATTAAGCATAACCAAATGAGTAGTGGTTTCTTTCTGGAAATTCCTCATGCAAACAACTCTCAATCTACAAAAAAATTCTAGATCCTATGAAATTCATCTTTCAATTATAATGTATTGAATATGTTTCATATCTTCTTGGAACACTTTAAGGGGATAACCATGTACATGATTCACGTCCCTGATAGGAATCCTAAGTCCCATATGTATAGTGGTTCCATGTATCTTAAATGTTGCAACTCCAGTAGGGGAAAGAAGCAGTATTGGGCTATGCCCAATTTTTTTTTTAGAAGATAGTACTTCTTTGATGCAACTTATAAGGTAGGATTTCCCTGTGCCTACAGTTCCTTGGATGAACATATTCAATGGAGGTTTTGGTTCTCTTACTTGTAAGTGTTGTAGGATTATGTCGAATGCGTTGTTGATGTGTAGACTATGTATTTCTAGAAGGACATAGGGGATTGAGTTCTTATATGACTTTCACATTCCTTTGATTTTAGTTGATGAAGTTTGGTGTAGTTTCCAATGTATCTTTTGATACTTCGAGTTCATACCATGGGTGGGAAGTGTCTATCCATTGGATTCCCAACATATCAAGAGAAGTGAATGTGATATTCCCTATAGGGTCCAATCTCGATAAAGATTTCCATTCATTCATCTCCATGTTTAGTTGTATGTTAATATGGATATCCTCATCTTCAGATGTTTTCTCATTAGGAGTGGGCACATGGATGTGACAAACATGCCATGCATGGTAGTCATTTCTTATGCTCTTTGAAAGAGCCAAAATGTATTCTTTTGAAATAACCATGTCTTAAGAGAAGGAACTAAAGGGTTTGTATTAAAGTAGCTCGCTCAAACAAAACTCAACAAAGGTATTAGAATCTTTGTTTGGTATTGTAGTAAAAAGTGGTCATACATGGACAATTGTGGTGATGCACGTCTTTTTTTCCACTTTTCATTTTTTCGTGTTTGGTTATATGTCCAATGTTTTCTAAGGTCAATCAGACATATAGGGTCCATAAAAATAGGAGAGATCATATATGCATCAATGGAATTGGATACAAATAAGAAGTTAGACAAATCATGAGAAACTCGGAAAAATATTTAACAACCAACATTTAGTTTGGTGAAGGTGTGATTGCATGTGATAAGGGGTAACTTTTGGAGCATATGGAAAAACATTTGGGCACTTATGTCCTAGTTTACAATTTCTTACAAGTGAAAAAATTGATAGGAATTTGAGGTAAGATCATCTGGATCTGATGTAGCTACAATTCTAGTAAGCATATGGTGGTAGGTCTTTGATCTCCCCTCTGCTTTGGAAGCATATTTGGCAATGTATTTCAAAACTACATAATAAGAGAGCACTAGTTGGAAATCTACATTTGCTTGCCATGTTTGGAGTAAATTAGGATTATGGATGTTTATCCGATCATCATTGTGTGCTAGGTGATATTTCTTTTGGCCCATTTCATCAATGTAGAGTGATGACTCCATTTGTACCTTCCAAGGGAATTTATACATGCATTCAAGGGTAGCCAATTTTCTATGGAGACACGTTTTCTCAGTGCACTTTGTATGTATTTGAACTTGATTTAAGATTTGTTCATAGTCTTCAAGTGGGTTGAATGTAAATATCTTTTCGGTATCTAGCAAGCAAGGGTCATCTTCAATGGATCGATTCATATGTATATGTGTTTCATGGTTTTCTTTAGAATTCCAAGTTGTAACATAGTTATCAAAGAAACTCTTTCCATCATTGATTTGATTTGGGTCTTCCCAATTTAATGTTTCCATGTTTGGAGAATCAACAAGCCACATAAAGCCATGTATATGTGTAGAACCTCAATGTTTCCATTCATACCTACAAAAGGAATATGAAATGATTAGTGTAAAGGATATAAATATATAGGTTGGGTAGATGTACTTTCAAGTATTATAGATTAAGTACCTATACCAATAGTCCATTGTGTGCATATTTTTTTGTAGTATGTACTCATGTAAGATTGAAAAACTTTTTTGCATGTATGCAACTATAGTGTGGGGGAAGTCAATGACATTGTGGGCGTGCCAATGCTGTCAAAGAATTAGGTCAAGAGGTCTTCCCTTTTGCATAAATGCATGCAATTATTTCCATTTTGTGTTTCTTGCATTGAGAGTGGAAAAGAAGGCCAAGCATTGAATTTGTGTTATCATTTATGTTAGCTTGATCCTTTGCACAGTTCAAAATGCTCTAGTCCCACACATGTGTGTTCTGAAGTGCATGACATGTTCTCAGAGTTTGTTTATAGACAGTTCTTTGAGATGTACACACAACTCTTGAATTGTGGTGGGTGTGTTATGCTCTTGGCTTCGCTTAACAAAGAAGGTAGTTTTTTCTTGACTTTGATGGTGCATAATCAAATTGTAGAGGAAGTATCTGAATTGGGGACTATTACCAAACATGTTTTCATTGTATCTAATCAAGTGTATTGCATAGCTATCAAGCAAAATTTTCTTGATGTGTGGCTATAGAGGGGCATCCCTAGTGGGGAAAAGAGAAGGAAATTCCATTTCAAATAAACCCTCTGTGTTGTATTCATTGATTGGCGATAGGACAATTCTCAGCCAATCAATTTTCTTGGGTGGAATGTCATCTGTAGTGTGAAAAAATGCTTTTATATTTTCCATTTCTTGTTGCATATTAGGAAATATAAATGAAAAGGAAGACATTGGTTGCTTCTCTTGGAAAACAACATGGTGTTCTATACCTTTCATATTTGAATCTTCATTGGGAGAAATGAAATTTTTTGTAGACACAAAATGGAGGCAAGAGGAGACATTTGTGCAAGCGGTTAGAAGTGATCCAAGCGAGTTTTGACATTTTGTTATTTTGTATCTTGTAGAGAAATTCATTGATGGCACAATATTTTGTCACGGAACAATCATGAAATTTCCCCATGTCTCCTAACAACCAAGATGTCAATATTTGAAAGGCGACATGGCATGTAAGTTGTTATTTGAAAATTTGTTGTGGGAAACTGATAGTGTGGCCACTACGTTCGTATTGTCCATCTCAAGCATGCCTAACTTGAAAGATGGGGATAACTCGAGAAATTAACATTTCCTCAACTTGAGTAAGTATTGATAGGATTATGGGTTGGTCAACGTGTTCCATATTATTCCATTTGGAGAACCAATGACCATTTTTTTTCTCTATGACATCAAGTACAATTGTTTCCATTTGGAGATGGGTAGGTAGGAATGCTAGGATATGATTCCATACATGTAGTACATGTATATATGTTAGACACGACATAAATACGTTTTCATAAATATTGGGAAGCATGTGTATGGGGTTGATTTTCTAGAACATGTGTTGGAAAATCTATATGAGGTTGGTTTTGGTTTATATGTGAAGTCTCTATAAGTCTCTTAAGTTTATTTTTTTTTAGCATATTTTATTCGACATTGTTCATTTTATTGGCTCCTAGATGTAGACAGAGTAATAATGATTGGTCAGTAGTTTTTATATTAACAATGTCATTGTTCCATCTGTATCTTCTTTTTTGGTTTAATTATGTAGCATGAATTTCATGGTGCTAGCGATTGTATAGAGTCTTGTTGGGAAGTTGAATCTGTGAAGTAGTTGATGTCATGCCATGCTAAAAGAGAACATTCCTTTGTAATAATATTGAGAGTCCTTCATATGTGGTGTTTGTTGGTGTTATTTGGAACATGGGGGCATGTTTTGCACTAGATGGAATTTCCTCTAAGAGAAACAATGAACAATTTGTAATTAAATCTTTAATTTTTTAATAACACATTTGGTATGTTCGATAGCATGTTTTTTTAAGCATATTCCCAAGATAGTTTACAAAATCAATAGATTTAATTTTAAAATATGTTATAAATGAATGCATAGGTTGGATTTCCTTCCATACAAATGTTATAATGAAGAAAAAACAACTCCAAAAAAATAAACACTTTATGTAATATGTATATGCACAAAAGTAGGGAAATTACACATGTTTGAAAGAAACAACCATAACACTTTGCATTCATTATTTAGCCAAGAATTCAAGGATGGGGAAACTTTGCATTCATTATTTATCCAACAATTCAGGGACGGGAATTTCCTCTTTTGGATTTGGTATGTGATCAATTTTATCACATGAAATCACAATGCATTTGATTTGTTTTTCGTTGGAATTTTTTTCTTCATGTACTACTAGTTTGAACAAGTAACTATTAAAGAACAACTTGCCAAATATGTCTGTGATTCTTTTGGTATTTCCATCATAGTCATATTCATATAACTTCTCAACAGATGTTTCGATAAGTTGTTCTACATGTTCTTGAAATGCAATAAATTTTATTTTTCTTGTTTGGTCTTCAATGTTGAACTGAAAAATGTACCTGTATTCATATTCAAAAACATGTTGATTGCACCTTTGGCAATTTTGGACACCATTCTCAATAGATGTAGGTTTGAACTTTCAGTCTTTAAATGTAAGTGGGCATGCAACATAACAACAATTGTTTTCATTTAGAGAAGCAAAAGGTGCCTCAACCAAAATGAATGCATGGTTTGGATGTTTTCCAATTACTTCATTTTCTATTTCAACCAAGTGTTTTTGAATGGAAGGGTTCCCTCCTAAAACTACATGTGTAGATAATGGGTGAAAAACGATATTTGTTAAAAGGTTCTCAAACTGGGTTCTCGAATATTGTGACTCTTTGAGAATAGGGTTGATGGAAATTTGGGATGTGAAGGTTGTACTAATTGATATCCTATTAAATTAAATCACTTTTCCATCCTTAAGAGAAATTATTGGAAATCTATTTGAGATATAATGTTGGTCTAGATTACATTTACTACAAAAGACCCCCCATACTATGACCTCTATACTATACCATGGCATGTCCTTTAGTTGGAGGGTTCTCTTATGTGTCTTTGTTCCATTCTTTCTCATGATGGTTCCTAAAGGGATAATGGAGATATCAATTCCAATAATATCAACCATGGAGTTGTTGACTAAAGTTGGTATTGCATTAATATAAGTGAACACAAAGTTGTGGTTTTCTATTGAATGCTCATCCTCTAAACAATATTCAATGGTCAAGGTAATATCTAGATTTATTTCCGAATCATTTTTAAATGATTGAATTCTTTTTTTGCAAGCTTGATGTACCCTTTTGAGATTATGTAAACTTTCCAAATGTATATGAAAGGATGGAATCTTGTTTCTTGGATGTTGAAGCATGTAATATGTATCTCACCACCTTCTGCATCAATAACATCAAAGCTAAATACATGACCAAGTTCCTTGGCCTATGTGAATGTGCGTAGATCAGTTTTGGAAAATAATATTACTTTTAGAGTCCATTCCTTTAGGGTTAAATGTGCATAGATAAGTTTTTGAAAGTACTTTGACTTTTAGAGTCCATTCCTTTACGGTTGAATGCAAAGATGCAATAGGTGTAATTTTTGGGGGTGTTTCAGTGGTTTCTAATGGTTGTTTTGCAGAAGCACTTACATCTTTGATCAATCTTGGGGCACCAACAATGTCTTCTTTAAAATTATGCACTTGTATTTCACGCACTATTAGAACAATGCAAAAAAGTATAATGTATAATTAGCACTTGAATTATTGGTCACATAGTATGCAATGTAAAATGTGGTCAATGTGTGTGATGCATGTAAAAATGAAAGGGATGTGTAGAGGGAAAACATATTCTATTATTATGCTACACAAAACCATAGGAGTATTATGCTATACAAAACAAAGGTAAGTAATAGAATATGGTTAAGTTTAGAATTTGGGAAAAATAGTTGCCTTGGGTTTTGTTTGTGTGTATTGTTAGTGAAATGTTTTTTTTGGGTTATATTTGTACTAATATTGATAGTGTTCTCAACTTATTTATATTCACATATATTTAAAATGTAAGAAATATTTTTTAGAAGAATTTGAATATTCAACTTCTTAAATGGTACATACATAAAAGATGTATGTTTTTGGAACCATGAATATATATATATAGGAAGGATATAGACATGCTTACAAGTAGGAATATTGTGTTATACAAAACAAAGTAAAGTAATAGAATATGGTTAAGTTCAAAATTTGGAAACATTCATCACCTTCAACTATGCCTTTACTGAGTTTTCTTAGATGTGCTTTTAATGCCACATTTTTTTTTCTCTACTTGTACTCGCTTTAGTAGACCTTTCAACATGAACTTTAAGACCATTTTGAGCTAAGTGATGTTTTGGTTCATGTTGCAATGCGTCTTTCACTCTATCATATATTATTCCAAATCCTTTAGAGAATGGGGTTGTTGTATGAAAAGAAGAGATCAATATTGTTTGTGTATCAAAAATAATAAATTTCCTAGCAAGTTCTTCTTCATATTTGGTGTTGAAAGGTTTCCCCTTCCAAGATGGATAACATGGATTTGAAATTGTCTTCTATGTAGTTGGAGGTCATCAACAAGATGTCAAATGCAAACTACATGCCACGCTAGTGAGTCTGCCATTGCTAAGTACGTTGGTAATTTTGCAATACAAAGATGTATATCTATAATAATGTGAAGATGTGTATTTGTAATACTCTCAAAACAATGTAAACATCACAATCAATTTTTTCTCAAAAATGCAGAAAATATGTTTTTAAAATCTAGAGTTAAAGAAGAATATAAACAATATTCAAGCAAAACAAAGAAGAATATGGGAAAGAATTAATGTGTAAAAATAAATTTGGTGGACTGACTTGAGATGGAGTGGAATATATATTCATAGATTCCCTAAAAAAATAAGAATAAATTAATAGCATTGGTAATGTTTATCAATATTGAGTGTGATCTATTTGGACTTAAGTCTATAAGCTAAGATGTATAATAATGTTGGTGTGTCAGGAACCAATAACTTCCCTTTTTCTTGTTTTCATTGGTCAAAGAGTCAGTTTCTCCCAAGAAATAGGGAACCTCCTTTGCTTGTCTTAAGACTCTCTTGACTTGAGGTAAAGGCCAAGTCATCCTCATGACCTTCATTGATATTTTCTCATCTTTCACTTAAATTTTTTCTAACTTCCAACTCATTGATTCTGGCTATATCAACGAGTTAGTCTTCTCCTCGTCGATACAACCAGTATTGGAAAGTTAGCCTTTTCATCGCCAATATTAAAAGGGGGTCATCACTTAGATTTGTATTCATCTTAAGCCTCTTTGTATCGGTGACCATGAAGTCTTGGTCGCCAACACATTGGCGATCATCTTGCTATCACCATACAGTCTCTATTGGAACCCATGAAATTTCTTCCACCGATACAGTCTCACAATTGAGCATTCACTTGACACTTAGCCAAATTTTAAGGTTTGGAATAGTTTCGGTGAGATTGGGATGATGGATGCCAACATGTCTTCATCCCCACCGGTGAGGTTTGAACATTTAATGTCAATCTGAACTTATCTTCGTCAGCGAATTTCACTTGATGGGCATCGACATACAATTGACTATATCAGTAAGGATCTTGTGATCCCTGTCGATACATTTCCCCCTTATCGATGACCATCCTCCTTTTGAGTCTGATACAACATAAGTCTAACCCTTCGCTTGGGCTTCGACCGAATTTTTGTTAAGTGTCATGGCCATATCGACAGAGATTTCCTCTTTAGACACCAACTCACCTCCCCATATCAGCGTGAATGGTCTTTCAAACATCGATATAAGTATGTATCGGTGCCTAAATCACAAACCCTCTAATTTTTCCAGAGGGCCCCGAAAATCACCCAAGTGCAGAAATCAATGTCAGTGTCTCTCTTCTTTCACTCGTTTTCCTTGTGAAATAGTTAAAATCTGTTGTTTTACTTGACAATTGATATTTTTGTGAACTAGTGAGAGATATGTTTTGTATATTCATACATGTTTCCATGAAAATGATCATAGAGTGTCAGCAAGGCTCGTATAGAAGAATCCTCTATGAGTGGAAACATTCATGAGGAAAAAGTATACCTCTTAGGACCCATTTATGATGATACTAAAGGAATTGTCGATAGGTAAACTTCAATTAAATGGGTTTAGGTTTACCATATTTTTAATAATAAAATATTTCCCCAAGAACATCAGAAGATTTAATCTATAGCTCTGACCTTAATATATTCAAGAACATTAGAAGATTTAAGCGATATAAAGTGGGCCCATGCAACAGTCTTCCCTTGCGCAGAGGACATTTCATGGATATTGAGGCATGTGAACTTAGAGGCAAGGCACGTTCTTTATGTCAGGGAATGCCCAATAGCATCATTCGAAGCATCGACTATAGCTACTTGCTACCACCTAGATAAGAGGGAAATGTCACTTGATAAAAAACTGATAAAAGAGTTCCCATCCAAGGTGAAGGACCTATTTATGGTCTGGTACAAGCAAAGAAAACCATTCATATCAAGGCCCTTAGGTGAGTACCCCACCAACTTGTTGAGAACGCCTTACCAATATGTCGTAGCAATGTTGTGTAGGTTGTATGGGGAACTTGATGCTTCAAAAACCTTGATGACTTGGGCACCTCTCATTTACTACATCATTGATGTAGGGTCAAATTTCGACTAGGTTGACATTCTATCGGTGTCACTAGAAGAAGCAATCATAACAGTTAAAGAAACCATCCTTGGGAAATTTCTTAGTTTTCACATGTCCTCTTATCTTCTGGACATGGTATGCATCTGCCACAAATATCGAAATATGTGTTGGAATTCGCAGCCATATAACCCCCCAATTCACATTTATTGCAAGGTGCTATGGGAGCACAAATATAGAATAAAATATCACAATATTTGTGATCACTTCTTGGGGGCATTGTTTCAAATCATCTTTGATGCACATGCACCTTGTATGTCGAAAAAAGCACAGGAAACATTCTAAAGGATAGGAGACTGGTATCTTTTGGAACACGATACATATTTAAGGATATGTAGAGCCACCAAATCTCCACATTTTCTTCCAATATTTGTCCCAAACAAGCTGGTCTTACAAGTAATTACTTATCAAGTCACATTTCACAGAGTGGGTGCATCTCTTTACAGGGACAATAAGTCCATCTGGCCTCCTTTTCCCTTATGGGTTGGTTCTTATTCTTCTGAAGATCTCATGTAGGCCCAAGCCAAAGTGGACACACTAACATCCTTTAACTTTGGTGAGGAAAGATTATGGAGGTGTGATCCTCTAGACGTGGTAAAGAAAAATTATCTCAAGCACAAACATCGATGGGAAAACATGACAGACAATTGGGAAGAAGAATAGATTCACTATCATGATAGAACCTATCGTGAGGTCACATTCAAGCGAAGGGTAAATCCACTCAGTAGAATCAAAGATGACCAAATATCCCGAGAGTCCCAGAAGAAGGTTGATGAAGAAGCAACAACAGTGGCCACAACCACAACCTCAACCTTTGAATCAACCACAATAGTACCAGAAGAGGAAGAAAGAAAAAGAAAAGTTGTTGAAGTGGAAGAAAACAAGAGGAGAAAGGAAGTTGAAGAGGAAGAGCAGAGAAAAAAGAGGGAATTTGAGGAAGAAGTAGTGACCAAATGACAAAGGAAAAAGGAAAAGGTATAGAATAAAAAGGAGGAAGCGACTGAAAAAAAAAACAAAAGGAAGAGGAAGTTGTAGCTAAGGTAGCAGCAAAATCCAAAGAAGAAACAAAGACCAAGGAAAAATCAGCAGTGGAAGCATAAGCAATAGTATAAATGAAGAAAAGAGTTGCCTACAAAGCAATAACAAAAGCGGTAGAGGAGGAGCAAAGGAAACAAGATGAGTAAGCATTGAAAAATTATGCTTCTCCGATGGATACAAATATCTTGGGATCACAAACAAAAACCCCTCTCATTGGTGGTAACTTCTCACTCAACGAATTTGGATTGGTACTCTACATTCCCTCCAAGACTAGTAAGGTGGCCAATCTAAAGACATTCCAGTTCGATAAGGCCATCAACAAAATTATACAACAACAAACAAAGAATCTCCCAATCACCGAGAGATCCCCTCTATCATTGATCATAGAAACCTTGGTGACAAAAGATGTTAGAAAAGACCCACTCTCTATTGCATCCATTGACGTCGCCTTCACGATGGCATTGGAACAAAACCTTAAAGACCTAGTTCATGAAAATTAGGAAAAGGATGAACAAAATAGAGAACTGGAAAAAGATATAAGGCATAGGAAGAAGTATAAAGGGAGCCTCAAGGAGTTCATGATATGCACAGAAAGAGTCACGACATAAATTCATGAGATGAATACTAACACATACACAAATATCCAAGCCTTCTAGCAGCTATCAACATAAATCATAGGCCATCACAACTTGGTACAGTCCAAGAACGTCAAATTTTCTGCCATTAGACATTGGTACATTGGGCACATATTCTGACAATTTATGAATCCAGGTTCGTCGCCAAAATGCCTCAAGTACAATGAAGGTTGCAACCATTTTTTGTCGGGTCATGATTGTTGCAAGTATGACAATCCATGTTTCGTTGCAATACAGATGCAATATTCCTTCGTATCATCGAGCATTGTACGCCCCCAAAACCGGTTTGTTCTCGTCGCTAGTGTGTCATAAGATAGATTAAACTACGATGAATGTGAATCACAATCGACCAATGTCCATATCCATTTTTGTTGTAGGTTCATCGTACAATCGACCAAAGTCCATCGCTAGTTTGTCATACCATCAAACAATGTTCCTTCCAAATCTAACATGTTTTCTTTTCTACTGTGTCATAAGATCAACTAGCCTACGACGAATGTGGATCACAAAACAATTTGTTTTTGTCATAAAATCAACTAGAGTGCATTGAAACTCAACAATGTACAGAAGAACATGAATCTTTTTTCCTCCTAATACACACCTACAAATGTGGAGAAGTCTCCAGTCCACTTGGTGTGTCCATGGAAGAAAAAATATGAGTCTAGACCCACTATCACCTCAATATAGACTCCTTTCGTCTAGGCTCACCCCTAGGGAAACCAAGGGGGGTAGACCCTATTAAACTATGTGAAATATTTATTTTAGTTCTAGGAGTTAATTAATTTATGGATTAAGGAGACCCAACCCAATGA
>ML807261.1:190416-204341 GCA_009831015.1 Picea engelmannii
AAATTTGGAGGGTTACTTCTTGGTGTATAGACAATTTGCATGACTACTTCAAAAGCACCATTGACTAATCCTTAGTGGACCCATAAATTGCAGGATAACATAACTCGTTGGCCTATACATATAAATACATGTTTTCCAGTTGGTCATAATCCTCTTGGTTTGCTTATGAAGCACTAAGTAATTCTATGACACTTCACGCGATTGGAATATTTAAGGATTGGAACATGAACTTGTTATGATTGTCCACAAGAATGTTTGTTGCAAAAAGGTGGATTGAAGTGTCAAACCTTTGATGCTCTTCAATGTATAAGAATTTTCTAGTCCTAGATTGAAGGAGGTTCTAGTCACCAATTGTTTGTGTATCACTGTGAATGTTGTTCAACAACTAGCGGAACCAAGACTGGGTGCTAGAAATGCCTTGTTGTCGAAATATTGTTTCCAACTTGATTACAGTGGTAAAGGTTGTCCATAAACTCCTCCTTGGAGTTTCTCATGAATAAATAGGTTTCTCCATTAATGACGACAATTTTTCCAAGTCGCCTACAAGATTATTAAGCATAACCAAATGAGTAGTGGTTTCTTTCTGGAAATTCCTCATGCAAACAACTCTCAATCTACAAAAAAATTCTAGATCCTATGAAATTCATCTTTCAATTATAATGTATTGAATATGTTTCATATCTTCTTGGAACACTTTAAGGGGATAACCATGTACATGATTCACGTCCCTGATAGGAATCCTAAGTCCCATATGTATAGTGGTTCCATGTATCTTAAATGTTGCAACTCCAGTAGGGGAAAGAAGCAGTATTGGGCTATGCCCAATTTTTTTTTTAGAAGATAGTACTTCTTTGATGCAACTTATAAGGTAGGATTTCCCTGTGCCTACAGTTCCTTGGATGAACATATTCAATGGAGGTTTTGGTTCTCTTACTTGTAAGTGTTGTAGGATTATGTCGAATGCGTTGTTGATGTGTAGACTATGTATTTCTAGAAGGACATAGGGGATTGAGTTCTTATATGACTTTCACATTCCTTTGATTTTAGTTGATGAAGTTTGGTGTAGTTTCCAATGTATCTTTTGATACTTCGAGTTCATACCATGGGTGGGAAGTGTCTATCCATTGGATTCCCAACATATCAAGAGAAGTGAATGTGATATTCCCTATAGGGTCCAATCTCGATAAAGATTTCCATTCATTCATCTCCATGTTTAGTTGTATGTTAATATGGATATCCTCATCTTCAGATGTTTTCTCATTAGGAGTGGGCACATGGATGTGACAAACATGCCATGCATGGTAGTCATTTCTTATGCTCTTTGAAAGAGCCAAAATGTATTCTTTTGAAATAACCATGTCTTAAGAGAAGGAACTAAAGGGTTTGTATTAAAGTAGCTCGCTCAAACAAAACTCAACAAAGGTATTAGAATCTTTGTTTGGTATTGTAGTAAAAAGTGGTCATACATGGACAATTGTGGTGATGCACGTCTTTTTTTCCACTTTTCATTTTTTCGTGTTTGGTTATATGTCCAATGTTTTCTAAGGTCAATCAGACATATAGGGTCCATAAAAATAGGAGAGATCATATATGCATCAATGGAATTGGATACAAATAAGAAGTTAGACAAATCATGAGAAACTCGGAAAAATATTTAACAACCAACATTTAGTTTGGTGAAGGTGTGATTGCATGTGATAAGGGGTAACTTTTGGAGCATATGGAAAAACATTTGGGCACTTATGTCCTAGTTTACAATTTCTTACAAGTGAAAAAATTGATAGGAATTTGAGGTAAGATCATCTGGATCTGATGTAGCTACAATTCTAGTAAGCATATGGTGGTAGGTCTTTGATCTCCCCTCTGCTTTGGAAGCATATTTGGCAATGTATTTCAAAACTACATAATAAGAGAGCACTAGTTGGAAATCTACATTTGCTTGCCATGTTTGGAGTAAATTAGGATTATGGATGTTTATCCGATCATCATTGTGTGCTAGGTGATATTTCTTTTGGCCCATTTCATCAATGTAGAGTGATGACTCCATTTGTACCTTCCAAGGGAATTTATACATGCATTCAAGGGTAGCCAATTTTCTATGGAGACACGTTTTCTCAGTGCACTTTGTATGTATTTGAACTTGATTTAAGATTTGTTCATAGTCTTCAAGTGGGTTGAATGTAAATATCTTTTCGGTATCTAGCAAGCAAGGGTCATCTTCAATGGATCGATTCATATGTATATGTGTTTCATGGTTTTCTTTAGAATTCCAAGTTGTAACATAGTTATCAAAGAAACTCTTTCCATCATTGATTTGATTTGGGTCTTCCCAATTTAATGTTTCCATGTTTGGAGAATCAACAAGCCACATAAAGCCATGTATATGTGTAGAACCTCAATGTTTCCATTCATACCTACAAAAGGAATATGAAATGATTAGTGTAAAGGATATAAATATATAGGTTGGGTAGATGTACTTTCAAGTATTATAGATTAAGTACCTATACCAATAGTCCATTGTGTGCATATTTTTTTGTAGTATGTACTCATGTAAGATTGAAAAACTTTTTTGCATGTATGCAACTATAGTGTGGGGGAAGTCAATGACATTGTGGGCGTGCCAATGCTGTCAAAGAATTAGGTCAAGAGGTCTTCCCTTTTGCATAAATGCATGCAATTATTTCCATTTTGTGTTTCTTGCATTGAGAGTGGAAAAGAAGGCCAAGCATTGAATTTGTGTTATCATTTATGTTAGCTTGATCCTTTGCACAGTTCAAAATGCTCTAGTCCCACACATGTGTGTTCTGAAGTGCATGACATGTTCTCAGAGTTTGTTTATAGACAGTTCTTTGAGATGTACACACAACTCTTGAATTGTGGTGGGTGTGTTATGCTCTTGGCTTCGCTTAACAAAGAAGGTAGTTTTTTCTTGACTTTGATGGTGCATAATCAAATTGTAGAGGAAGTATCTGAATTGGGGACTATTACCAAACATGTTTTCATTGTATCTAATCAAGTGTATTGCATAGCTATCAAGCAAAATTTTCTTGATGTGTGGCTATAGAGGGGCATCCCTAGTGGGGAAAAGAGAAGGAAATTCCATTTCAAATAAACCCTCTGTGTTGTATTCATTGATTGGCGATAGGACAATTCTCAGCCAATCAATTTTCTTGGGTGGAATGTCATCTGTAGTGTGAAAAAATGCTTTTATATTTTCCATTTCTTGTTGCATATTAGGAAATATAAATGAAAAGGAAGACATTGGTTGCTTCTCTTGGAAAACAACATGGTGTTCTATACCTTTCATATTTGAATCTTCATTGGGAGAAATGAAATTTTTTGTAGACACAAAATGGAGGCAAGAGGAGACATTTGTGCAAGCGGTTAGAAGTGATCCAAGCGAGTTTTGACATTTTGTTATTTTGTATCTTGTAGAGAAATTCATTGATGGCACAATATTTTGTCACGGAACAATCATGAAATTTCCCCATGTCTCCTAACAACCAAGATGTCAATATTTGAAAGGCGACATGGCATGTAAGTTGTTATTTGAAAATTTGTTGTGGGAAACTGATAGTGTGGCCACTACGTTCGTATTGTCCATCTCAAGCATGCCTAACTTGAAAGATGGGGATAACTCGAGAAATTAACATTTCCTCAACTTGAGTAAGTATTGATAGGATTATGGGTTGGTCAACGTGTTCCATATTATTCCATTTGGAGAACCAATGACCATTTTTTTTCTCTATGACATCAAGTACAATTGTTTCCATTTGGAGATGGGTAGGTAGGAATGCTAGGATATGATTCCATACATGTAGTACATGTATATATGTTAGACACGACATAAATACGTTTTCATAAATATTGGGAAGCATGTGTATGGGGTTGATTTTCTAGAACATGTGTTGGAAAATCTATATGAGGTTGGTTTTGGTTTATATGTGAAGTCTCTATAAGTCTCTTAAGTTTATTTTTTTTTAGCATATTTTATTCGACATTGTTCATTTTATTGGCTCCTAGATGTAGACAGAGTAATAATGATTGGTCAGTAGTTTTTATATTAACAATGTCATTGTTCCATCTGTATCTTCTTTTTTGGTTTAATTATGTAGCATGAATTTCATGGTGCTAGCGATTGTATAGAGTCTTGTTGGGAAGTTGAATCTGTGAAGTAGTTGATGTCATGCCATGCTAAAAGAGAACATTCCTTTGTAATAATATTGAGAGTCCTTCATATGTGGTGTTTGTTGGTGTTATTTGGAACATGGGGGCATGTTTTGCACTAGATGGAATTTCCTCTAAGAGAAACAATGAACAATTTGTAATTAAATCTTTAATTTTTTAATAACACATTTGGTATGTTCGATAGCATGTTTTTTTAAGCATATTCCCAAGATAGTTTACAAAATCAATAGATTTAATTTTAAAATATGTTATAAATGAATGCATAGGTTGGATTTCCTTCCATACAAATGTTATAATGAAGAAAAAACAACTCCAAAAAAATAAACACTTTATGTAATATGTATATGCACAAAAGTAGGGAAATTACACATGTTTGAAAGAAACAACCATAACACTTTGCATTCATTATTTAGCCAAGAATTCAAGGATGGGGAAACTTTGCATTCATTATTTATCCAACAATTCAGGGACGGGAATTTCCTCTTTTGGATTTGGTATGTGATCAATTTTATCACATGAAATCACAATGCATTTGATTTGTTTTTCGTTGGAATTTTTTTCTTCATGTACTACTAGTTTGAACAAGTAACTATTAAAGAACAACTTGCCAAATATGTCTGTGATTCTTTTGGTATTTCCATCATAGTCATATTCATATAACTTCTCAACAGATGTTTCGATAAGTTGTTCTACATGTTCTTGAAATGCAATAAATTTTATTTTTCTTGTTTGGTCTTCAATGTTGAACTGAAAAATGTACCTGTATTCATATTCAAAAACATGTTGATTGCACCTTTGGCAATTTTGGACACCATTCTCAATAGATGTAGGTTTGAACTTTCAGTCTTTAAATGTAAGTGGGCATGCAACATAACAACAATTGTTTTCATTTAGAGAAGCAAAAGGTGCCTCAACCAAAATGAATGCATGGTTTGGATGTTTTCCAATTACTTCATTTTCTATTTCAACCAAGTGTTTTTGAATGGAAGGGTTCCCTCCTAAAACTACATGTGTAGATAATGGGTGAAAAACGATATTTGTTAAAAGGTTCTCAAACTGGGTTCTCGAATATTGTGACTCTTTGAGAATAGGGTTGATGGAAATTTGGGATGTGAAGGTTGTACTAATTGATATCCTATTAAATTAAATCACTTTTCCATCCTTAAGAGAAATTATTGGAAATCTATTTGAGATATAATGTTGGTCTAGATTACATTTACTACAAAAGACCCCCCATACTATGACCTCTATACTATACCATGGCATGTCCTTTAGTTGGAGGGTTCTCTTATGTGTCTTTGTTCCATTCTTTCTCATGATGGTTCCTAAAGGGATAATGGAGATATCAATTCCAATAATATCAACCATGGAGTTGTTGACTAAAGTTGGTATTGCATTAATATAAGTGAACACAAAGTTGTGGTTTTCTATTGAATGCTCATCCTCTAAACAATATTCAATGGTCAAGGTAATATCTAGATTTATTTCCGAATCATTTTTAAATGATTGAATTCTTTTTTTGCAAGCTTGATGTACCCTTTTGAGATTATGTAAACTTTCCAAATGTATATGAAAGGATGGAATCTTGTTTCTTGGATGTTGAAGCATGTAATATGTATCTCACCACCTTCTGCATCAATAACATCAAAGCTAAATACATGACCAAGTTCCTTGGCCTATGTGAATGTGCGTAGATCAGTTTTGGAAAATAATATTACTTTTAGAGTCCATTCCTTTAGGGTTAAATGTGCATAGATAAGTTTTTGAAAGTACTTTGACTTTTAGAGTCCATTCCTTTACGGTTGAATGCAAAGATGCAATAGGTGTAATTTTTGGGGGTGTTTCAGTGGTTTCTAATGGTTGTTTTGCAGAAGCACTTACATCTTTGATCAATCTTGGGGCACCAACAATGTCTTCTTTAAAATTATGCACTTGTATTTCACGCACTATTAGAACAATGCAAAAAAGTATAATGTATAATTAGCACTTGAATTATTGGTCACATAGTATGCAATGTAAAATGTGGTCAATGTGTGTGATGCATGTAAAAATGAAAGGGATGTGTAGAGGGAAAACATATTCTATTATTATGCTACACAAAACCATAGGAGTATTATGCTATACAAAACAAAGGTAAGTAATAGAATATGGTTAAGTTTAGAATTTGGGAAAAATAGTTGCCTTGGGTTTTGTTTGTGTGTATTGTTAGTGAAATGTTTTTTTTGGGTTATATTTGTACTAATATTGATAGTGTTCTCAACTTATTTATATTCACATATATTTAAAATGTAAGAAATATTTTTTAGAAGAATTTGAATATTCAACTTCTTAAATGGTACATACATAAAAGATGTATGTTTTTGGAACCATGAATATATATATATAGGAAGGATATAGACATGCTTACAAGTAGGAATATTGTGTTATACAAAACAAAGTAAAGTAATAGAATATGGTTAAGTTCAAAATTTGGAAACATTCATCACCTTCAACTATGCCTTTACTGAGTTTTCTTAGATGTGCTTTTAATGCCACATTTTTTTTTCTCTACTTGTACTCGCTTTAGTAGACCTTTCAACATGAACTTTAAGACCATTTTGAGCTAAGTGATGTTTTGGTTCATGTTGCAATGCGTCTTTCACTCTATCATATATTATTCCAAATCCTTTAGAGAATGGGGTTGTTGTATGAAAAGAAGAGATCAATATTGTTTGTGTATCAAAAATAATAAATTTCCTAGCAAGTTCTTCTTCATATTTGGTGTTGAAAGGTTTCCCCTTCCAAGATGGATAACATGGATTTGAAATTGTCTTCTATGTAGTTGGAGGTCATCAACAAGATGTCAAATGCAAACTACATGCCACGCTAGTGAGTCTGCCATTGCTAAGTACGTTGGTAATTTTGCAATACAAAGATGTATATCTATAATAATGTGAAGATGTGTATTTGTAATACTCTCAAAACAATGTAAACATCACAATCAATTTTTTCTCAAAAATGCAGAAAATATGTTTTTAAAATCTAGAGTTAAAGAAGAATATAAACAATATTCAAGCAAAACAAAGAAGAATATGGGAAAGAATTAATGTGTAAAAATAAATTTGGTGGACTGACTTGAGATGGAGTGGAATATATATTCATAGATTCCCTAAAAAAATAAGAATAAATTAATAGCATTGGTAATGTTTATCAATATTGAGTGTGATCTATTTGGACTTAAGTCTATAAGCTAAGATGTATAATAATGTTGGTGTGTCAGGAACCAATAACTTCCCTTTTTCTTGTTTTCATTGGTCAAAGAGTCAGTTTCTCCCAAGAAATAGGGAACCTCCTTTGCTTGTCTTAAGACTCTCTTGACTTGAGGTAAAGGCCAAGTCATCCTCATGACCTTCATTGATATTTTCTCATCTTTCACTTAAATTTTTTCTAACTTCCAACTCATTGATTCTGGCTATATCAACGAGTTAGTCTTCTCCTCGTCGATACAACCAGTATTGGAAAGTTAGCCTTTTCATCGCCAATATTAAAAGGGGGTCATCACTTAGATTTGTATTCATCTTAAGCCTCTTTGTATCGGTGACCATGAAGTCTTGGTCGCCAACACATTGGCGATCATCTTGCTATCACCATACAGTCTCTATTGGAACCCATGAAATTTCTTCCACCGATACAGTCTCACAATTGAGCATTCACTTGACACTTAGCCAAATTTTAAGGTTTGGAATAGTTTCGGTGAGATTGGGATGATGGATGCCAACATGTCTTCATCCCCACCGGTGAGGTTTGAACATTTAATGTCAATCTGAACTTATCTTCGTCAGCGAATTTCACTTGATGGGCATCGACATACAATTGACTATATCAGTAAGGATCTTGTGATCCCTGTCGATACATTTCCCCCTTATCGATGACCATCCTCCTTTTGAGTCTGATACAACATAAGTCTAACCCTTCGCTTGGGCTTCGACCGAATTTTTGTTAAGTGTCATGGCCATATCGACAGAGATTTCCTCTTTAGACACCAACTCACCTCCCCATATCAGCGTGAATGGTCTTTCAAACATCGATATAAGTATGTATCGGTGCCTAAATCACAAACCCTCTAATTTTTCCAGAGGGCCCCGAAAATCACCCAAGTGCAGAAATCAATGTCAGTGTCTCTCTTCTTTCACTCGTTTTCCTTGTGAAATAGTTAAAATCTGTTGTTTTACTTGACAATTGATATTTTTGTGAACTAGTGAGAGATATGTTTTGTATATTCATACATGTTTCCATGAAAATGATCATAGAGTGTCAGCAAGGCTCGTATAGAAGAATCCTCTATGAGTGGAAACATTCATGAGGAAAAAGTATACCTCTTAGGACCCATTTATGATGATACTAAAGGAATTGTCGATAGGTAAACTTCAATTAAATGGGTTTAGGTTTACCATATTTTTAATAATAAAATATTTCCCCAAGAACATCAGAAGATTTAATCTATAGCTCTGACCTTAATATATTCAAGAACATTAGAAGATTTAAGCGATATAAAGTGGGCCCATGCAACAGTCTTCCCTTGCGCAGAGGACATTTCATGGATATTGAGGCATGTGAACTTAGAGGCAAGGCACGTTCTTTATGTCAGGGAATGCCCAATAGCATCATTCGAAGCATCGACTATAGCTACTTGCTACCACCTAGATAAGAGGGAAATGTCACTTGATAAAAAACTGATAAAAGAGTTCCCATCCAAGGTGAAGGACCTATTTATGGTCTGGTACAAGCAAAGAAAACCATTCATATCAAGGCCCTTAGGTGAGTACCCCACCAACTTGTTGAGAACGCCTTACCAATATGTCGTAGCAATGTTGTGTAGGTTGTATGGGGAACTTGATGCTTCAAAAACCTTGATGACTTGGGCACCTCTCATTTACTACATCATTGATGTAGGGTCAAATTTCGACTAGGTTGACATTCTATCGGTGTCACTAGAAGAAGCAATCATAACAGTTAAAGAAACCATCCTTGGGAAATTTCTTAGTTTTCACATGTCCTCTTATCTTCTGGACATGGTATGCATCTGCCACAAATATCGAAATATGTGTTGGAATTCGCAGCCATATAACCCCCCAATTCACATTTATTGCAAGGTGCTATGGGAGCACAAATATAGAATAAAATATCACAATATTTGTGATCACTTCTTGGGGGCATTGTTTCAAATCATCTTTGATGCACATGCACCTTGTATGTCGAAAAAAGCACAGGAAACATTCTAAAGGATAGGAGACTGGTATCTTTTGGAACACGATACATATTTAAGGATATGTAGAGCCACCAAATCTCCACATTTTCTTCCAATATTTGTCCCAAACAAGCTGGTCTTACAAGTAATTACTTATCAAGTCACATTTCACAGAGTGGGTGCATCTCTTTACAGGGACAATAAGTCCATCTGGCCTCCTTTTCCCTTATGGGTTGGTTCTTATTCTTCTGAAGATCTCATGTAGGCCCAAGCCAAAGTGGACACACTAACATCCTTTAACTTTGGTGAGGAAAGATTATGGAGGTGTGATCCTCTAGACGTGGTAAAGAAAAATTATCTCAAGCACAAACATCGATGGGAAAACATGACAGACAATTGGGAAGAAGAATAGATTCACTATCATGATAGAACCTATCGTGAGGTCACATTCAAGCGAAGGGTAAATCCACTCAGTAGAATCAAAGATGACCAAATATCCCGAGAGTCCCAGAAGAAGGTTGATGAAGAAGCAACAACAGTGGCCACAACCACAACCTCAACCTTTGAATCAACCACAATAGTACCAGAAGAGGAAGAAAGAAAAAGAAAAGTTGTTGAAGTGGAAGAAAACAAGAGGAGAAAGGAAGTTGAAGAGGAAGAGCAGAGAAAAAAGAGGGAATTTGAGGAAGAAGTAGTGACCAAATGACAAAGGAAAAAGGAAAAGGTATAGAATAAAAAGGAGGAAGCGACTGAAAAAAAAAACAAAAGGAAGAGGAAGTTGTAGCTAAGGTAGCAGCAAAATCCAAAGAAGAAACAAAGACCAAGGAAAAATCAGCAGTGGAAGCATAAGCAATAGTATAAATGAAGAAAAGAGTTGCCTACAAAGCAATAACAAAAGCGGTAGAGGAGGAGCAAAGGAAACAAGATGAGTAAGCATTGAAAAATTATGCTTCTCCGATGGATACAAATATCTTGGGATCACAAACAAAAACCCCTCTCATTGGTGGTAACTTCTCACTCAACGAATTTGGATTGGTACTCTACATTCCCTCCAAGACTAGTAAGGTGGCCAATCTAAAGACATTCCAGTTCGATAAGGCCATCAACAAAATTATACAACAACAAACAAAGAATCTCCCAATCACCGAGAGATCCCCTCTATCATTGATCATAGAAACCTTGGTGACAAAAGATGTTAGAAAAGACCCACTCTCTATTGCATCCATTGACGTCGCCTTCACGATGGCATTGGAACAAAACCTTAAAGACCTAGTTCATGAAAATTAGGAAAAGGATGAACAAAATAGAGAACTGGAAAAAGATATAAGGCATAGGAAGAAGTATAAAGGGAGCCTCAAGGAGTTCATGATATGCACAGAAAGAGTCACGACATAAATTCATGAGATGAATACTAACACATACACAAATATCCAAGCCTTCTAGCAGCTATCAACATAAATCATAGGCCATCACAACTTGGTACAGTCCAAGAACGTCAAATTTTCTGCCATTAGACATTGGTACATTGGGCACATATTCTGACAATTTATGAATCCAGGTTCGTCGCCAAAATGCCTCAAGTACAATGAAGGTTGCAACCATTTTTTGTCGGGTCATGATTGTTGCAAGTATGACAATCCATGTTTCGTTGCAATACAGATGCAATATTCCTTCGTATCATCGAGCATTGTACGCCCCCAAAACCGGTTTGTTCTCGTCGCTAGTGTGTCATAAGATAGATTAAACTACGATGAATGTGAATCACAATCGACCAATGTCCATATCCATTTTTGTTGTAGGTTCATCGTACAATCGACCAAAGTCCATCGCTAGTTTGTCATACCATCAAACAATGTTCCTTCCAAATCTAACATGTTTTCTTTTCTACTGTGTCATAAGATCAACTAGCCTACGACGAATGTGGATCACAAAACAATTTGTTTTTGTCATAAAATCAACTAGAGTGCATTGAAACTCAACAATGTACAGAAGAACATGAATCTTTTTTCCTCCTAATACACACCTACAAATGTGGAGAAGTCTCCAGTCCACTTGGTGTGTCCATGGAAGAAAAAATATGAGTCTAGACCCACTATCACCTCAATATAGACTCCTTTCGTCTAGGCTCACCCCTAGGGAAACCAAGGGGGGTAGACCCTATTAAACTATGTGAAATATTTATTTTAGTTCTAGGAGTTAATTAATTTATGGATTAAGGAGACCCAACCCAATGACAAACAACAATGCAAAATGAAATTCTCTTAATGACAGGCAAAACCTTTATTTTCAAAATAACAAAAGACCAATGCCTAAAGATTGCCAAATTTCACTTATTGAGATATGCAAAAGAAAATATACTTCTACAACTTGAAACAAAATATGGAATATCTACACAATGATTTAAAAAAATAACTTTACACTTAAGACAATTATTTTTTAAAGAATAAAGAATACTTGACATAAAGAATGCTTTGGCAAGTAAATATTCACATGTAAAGAACTTGCTGAAAAAGAATGAAATGTAAATGCCTGAAAATAAATTAGATGAAAATGAAAATGAAAATGCAAGAATTGAAATATAAATGTTTTTGAATGTGAGTAGGTTGTTTTTAATAAATTTCAACGTCTCTCTTTAGCATAGGGTAATTAGGCGTGAATTGTGAGAATCCTAAACTATGTTACTACCCCAAGTTCCTTATCCCCTAACCAAGAGGAAGTGTTGGGTGCTCAACAAGAGAAAAAGAAGGTTCTCCCCTAGCTCCATAGGTCAAATCCAAGGTGATGGGAGCTCAACAAGGAGGACACTTATTGCCGTGAAACTGTCCTCGGCTTCAACCCCTTCTAGCTTCCTCAAGTCACTTCTTTTTAATGGTTAAACAATCATGAAACTGAGTGCCTAATTAGACTAGCCACACGATCCTTTTCCCTCTCTTTTCACCCAATATCCACAAAGTGGCAGGGACTGGGAATACAGGGAAAATGGCGAGGGGAAGTTTTAATTACTTTCAAAAATTGAAATCTTAACTACTATCTAGCACAATTTTGCAAGGGTGGCAAAGCCACTCACATGAAAGGTGTGGGGAAAACAACAATAACTTAGAAAGGGGGAAATAACCAACTTGCCACACAAATTTTCCTCAAGGACAAAGGTGGGAAAAAATGAGACAATTTAACAAGCCTCATAACTATGGCACAATGTGGAGGACAAGCCTACCGATTTTGTGACCAAGGTGGGAAAAAGAATTGAAAGTAAAAAAATTAAATGCTAGCCACTCAACCTTCTCTTTATGGGAGAAGTGGGGAAAACAACCTGAGAAAGAATGAAAAATCTAAATTAGCCAGCACGATTTTGCAAGGGTGGCAAGGCCACTCACATGCAAGGTGTGGGAAAAATATTTGAAATACTTTACAATTTTACAAATTTGGAAAACAAATAAAGAATGCAAGCCCAAGAGACTCTCTTGGGATGCTTACAATGATTTAGAAAGTAAGAGGAGTGAAAGGGTTGGGAACATCAACTCTTGGATGCTTCCTTGAGTTCCTTGTGGAAAAAAATGGGCAACACCTCCCCTTAAACTTGCGAAAACCTGCAAAAAAGACAAGCTTTATATGCTAGAAAATGCTAAAACTGGCTTAGAACAAGTTAGTATTTGTTAGCACATAAAACATAAATTTTATGAGTAAAAGTCTGAACTTGAGATTGATTATATTTGCAAGATTATAAAAGAAAATATGTGAAGAATAAATAAGAAAGAGTTGGAAATGATTTCAGAAAATAAAGTGAAGCTTCTTGTGGTTGGACACGTGGGCTTTCCACTCCTCCAAGCCTTTGGTAACATGCAAATAGAAATCCCTTCTACATAATGAGACAAGAAGATGATATCCTCACAATGGTTTGTAAAATACTTTGCAAACACAAAGAGAAGCAACCCACATAAACATATGATAATACTATCACAAATATATCCCCAACAAAATACTTTGCTTGGGGTCTCCAAGTAGAAAAATGCAAGCAAGGAAATACATGAAAAATTGCAGCAATGTTACCTCAAGTAAAACACCATAGAATAAAACCAAGAACAAACCAATAGAACACCAATATATACTCCAAATCTTCACTTTTATTATCCAAAGATGTGGCTACAAATTTGTAGCAAGATTTACAAGAGAAAATTTGGGAGAGAGTAAGAGAGAGTGGGGAGAAATTTGGGAAGCATGAATTTACAATGAGATTTAATCTCAAAATGAGGAGAAGTGGGCTTCGTTTAAGGGAGAGAGGGAGAGGAGACCCCAATTGCATGCTCTCCAAATGTCATTCCATGCAAAGGAGGGCCCACTCCAAGGGGGGTGCACCATGAGGAAGGGGGTGCACCATGAGGGAGAGAGGTAAGTTATTAGGGGGTGGGAGCCCCCTTTCCATGTTTAAACTTCTCTCTAGGCATCCAAGGGGGGCACCCAAGATGCGGGGCCCCTCTCCAACCTTATATTTTACACTTTCCAAAACATTCAT
>ML807261.1:204437-226292 GCA_009831015.1 Picea engelmannii
TCTCTAACTGGATTACCACCTTATAACTTAGGAATTACATTAGGAAATATTTACTCCCCCTTTTTCTTGAATTTAGACTCATTTACAAAATTTGGCATTTTTACCTTAGCCAATTATTTGCTGATTGTTTACTGACATAGACTCCTCATGGACATTGACTTAGAAAAACTTGTCCAAATGAACTAAAAATTGGTCCAAGGATGTAGGGGTTCATAACAAATTTTATTTTATTATTCATACCCCTACAAAAAATTCCCAAGGACCAATTTTTTACATTTTAAATAAAAAATAATTAAAAATTTCCAATTAACGAGAAATTTTAATTATTAAAAATACCTTTGAAAACTTAACGAAATTCTGAGAGACTCTAGGAGATGTCTAGCATGTTCATTTACAACAATTATATCCTTTAGTTACCTACTAGGATCAATCATTAGAACATCTTTAACCACTTTGGAGGATTATTGAGTGAAAAACTTCAGTAATTAAAATCGTTGAAAAGAAAAAATAATTACCTAAGGAAAAAAACATTTGATTATTACAAAACTTGATCCATGATAACATGTTACATTACAAAATTTTCCCACGCAGGGGAACAAACATTCCGTGAAGAAGATGAGAGAGAAATAGAAGTTTTGGGGGCCAAATTGCCCTGTTGAGCCATAGGTCTTCAACCTTGTCATGGCACAAGTTACATATCTTCATGGTACATGAAGTTGACACTTAGGGGGTCAAGATATGGCTCCACATGGGTATGTGTGCTTGATATTTGGGAAGGAGAGCATGCGATAACCTCATAATTTGCAACCACAAATTATCACCAATAACCAACATAAGTACATGTGTGAAGAAATAAACAATAATAAATAAATGAAATTACTATAAAATGATTTATATACATAAATGAAATAATGAAAAAATTGAAAAATAAAGGAGAAATGTTAGAGATACGTTATAGAGGGTGCCCCTTTGGACACTGTTAGCACTCTGTAAATTTTTTCTGGTTTATAGAAAAATGATAGAGGTAACTGTTTCAACCAAATTTAGAGCTGGGTACTACCCTGCTCTGCTCGGAGAGGGCTCTCTCATGTCACTTGATGTTCTTTGGCAATCAATGGCTAGATTTGGTTTTGTTTTGGGGTTTTTTATAAATTTGTTGGCCAAGAAGGGGAGGGACACTTAGGGCTATGGAGTCGAAATTTTGAAAGTGAATGAAAACAATGACTGGCCTGTAGAACTCTCCAGAGGATAAAGGCTAATTGAGGTAATGAATCTATGTTGTAAATTTGTATTTAAGCAGAGTGTAAGAAGAAGGGGAAAATAAGTAATTGCATCAGAGCATTACTGAAATGAATTCTAAATTAGTTAGGAAGAACATTACACAGTTTAAATTTCTTCAGCCGATAGCATCACAAGATCAATTTTGAGCTTTTAACTATCCAATTTAAACAAAAGACAATGCATATGGAATAAAATAACACAGGAAATACATACAATGAGAGGAGACAAAACATATATCACCACCATTAGAATATTTTCATAGAGACTTCAAAGCTTCTGCATATGTATTTAATTCAGCTCCAGAAAATTACAATGGAGTTCAGAACAACCAGAATATGTTCCCTTTCACTTCTTCCCACCCTGATACATATGTATCTCTTAAAATTTATACAAACAATGAGTTCTTTCGTTTCCAAACCGATTACAAATAAAGAAACGTTTTGTTTGGAAATCGTTTACGAGAAAAATAGGCTTCACAATGCCACCTGTAATTATCAAACCATAATAGAAGTGTAAAATATGAGAACATTTTTGTATATAAGATCATTATGAAGAAAAACCTCTCTCGGTTTCTCCAAATTCATCTCCAACTAGCCGAAACACATGTCACAAAAACATGTCTCGAACAGGAAATCATGAAAACTGAAAAATAGGGTTCAAATATTTCTTCAAATCTACCAATATGTTAGACTTGTGTAAAATATGGGGGAGGTTTTTGTATATCATATTGTCTTGAGTAAAAACCTCTCTCGATTTTGTGAAAAGTTTTCCCATCTGTCTGGGATCTGCATTTGAAAAATATGTCTCCAACAAGAAAATCTTGAATCCAGAAATATAAGGTTTCAAGATGTCCTCGATTCTCTTATTATGTAAAAAATATGAGAAATATGGGAGAGGTTATTTTTCTTTGGATTGTGCTGAGTATAAACCTCTTTCGGTTTCTCAAAATGTTCTTTGGTTTGCCCATAATTCACCTTGGAAGATGACTGGTCAAAATTACTTGAAATCATGGAAAATGAGACTTGAAAACTGATATGCGTGAAACTGATCGAATTCATCTGCAAATGGTGTAACCCCCAACTTACTTTCATTATCCATTTCGCAACAATCTCTGTAGTGCTTGTCTTTCGAAAATTTTTGGGACGAGGCAAAGCGGTTTGGGATAGACTGCTTTTCTCCCCGAAATGCATCTGGTGGTGCCACGTGGTCCCGAGTCGAAACCACGGTATTCTTATTGGCCCGCTTTCAAGAATTAACCTTCACACTAGTTCTCCACTCGATATGATCCCTGACTGTTGATCTATGGCGCCTGAGATCTGTGGCTCGCCGAGTCCCATCAACTCCTCACTCCCACTAGCTTTAGCCTCCTCCCACTGTATTTGGCCTTGTCTTTTAGTTTATCACGCTTCCACATTAGTTTAGTGCCTTGCTAAGTCTTTGAAACTAGATTTCTCACAGAAATTGTTATAGTGATAACATGGGCTCCAATTGGGGATGCTATCCTCCCTGTGAGGTAGCAAAGAACGACAAACCGAGTGCCTGTCCATTGGGATTCTCCTAAAATGTCTATGTGTTCCCTGCTCCGACCTGTCACCAGTGTCTGTTGAAAACCAAATTTTGCACGTTGCTCTCAACTGGATACTGAACACTAAATACACCACTGAAATATGACTGTACACACTACTAGAAATCCAAACTGAAAAATTCTTGACCAACAAGCTTATTTGCACACTCCTACCTACCCTACAAATGATGAAATGAATACTCAATCAAGTGATGCTAAAGTGACAATGTAGCCAATCAAGCAATTGGCTTTCCTATTTTCCTCTGCTCACATTTTTCTTAAGCGGGAAGACAAATTTAAAAGATGGCAGCTGAAAGAAAAAATTGAATCCAAAATCTGAGCTTATAAATGAAACAAATTCCTCCTTCACTGATGACTGTAATAGGATGGCCACAAGATCTTGAAAACCATGAAAAAAAATTTCTTCTTGATGAACAAAAACATAAAGACAAGCCTCTTTCATAAGTGTTTGTTGTTTTTTCTCTATTTCTTCTGTTCTGAGAACATTTTCAAATGAAATGGCAGCAATAGGTTTGTCTACTCTTCCATGCATATCAAAAAAAATATTCATACATTCTTGAACATCTTCAAATATGACAGCCATATTATGTGCATCAAGGATATCCTCTTGTTCATCAAACAATTCTGATTTGGTTTTATTAACCTTATGGAAATTTGCTTGAGGACTGTCATTTTGAATTTCAAATGAATGAATGGAAATAAGTTCATGTTCATAATCTTCTTGTAAATGTGAAAAGCTAACATCATGATCTATTTCACAGTCTAGAATTCCCATGGATGCATTTTCAAAACCATGATTTTCAAATGAATCAAATAAAACAACTGCCTATCCATTATCTTTCTATATTTCTGATTGAAAAGTGGCATACACTGTTTTGTTGCTTTCTTGAAACTCTATGTAATTTGTTTGTTCACTACTTGAAGTTTCCATAGATGTAGTTTTAGAACCCTCATCCATGTCTAGGCCACTTAGAATTTGAACAACCACATCATTCACAGGGGAAGAAAGACAACTTTGAAACACTTTGTCTTGCTGGAAGTCTTGTTGAATATCTTCATCAAGTTCAGGAGAAGGAAAATGACTTTTAACAACAACTTCTTGATCAACTTCATCTTCAGCCAAAGGTGGGGATGCTATTTTTTGTTGGGGTGAATATTCATAAACGGCTTCTATGATTTCATCATTCATACACTCTTCATCACCAAAAACATTTTCAAGGTACTTAATGAAATGTTCACAAAATTCAAAACAATTTTCAAACACCAAGAATGAAGGATTAGATTCTCCATAATGCTTAAAGAATGTTATGTGGAAATCCTTAAGAGAGTATAAGCTGCCTGGTTTTAAACCTTCATACCATAATCTTTCTTTCCCCTCTAGAGTAGCCATAAAAAATTTCATCAAACAATCCTCATGAAATTTAACCCCCATCTTACATATGTGCATGTGAAATCTAATCAAGTGCAAGGCAACATCATTTCCTTTCCCATCTTCGAATTTAGGAAAATAGTTTTGCCAATCTATGTGAGGAATACGATTTGGAAATCCAGGAATATGAGAGTGATTCATTGGAGCATACCTTGCATATCTGTAATCCATCTTGAAGTAGTGGAGTCATCAATAAAATCTTCAGGCTACTGAGTCTTTAGACAGTGGAGTCGCCATACAAATTTTGAATTCTAGATTCTTGAAAATGGAGTCGCCAGTGAAAATTTAAATTTCTTGATTCTTCTACCAGTGGAATCACCTTCAAACTGATTTTCGATGTATGGAGTCTCTAGAGAAGGAATACAACCAATATGTGCCTAAGTGTCTACTGCTCTTAGACCTTAGAACTCAACCATGTCGTTCTTTCCCCGGGAAAAATTTTCAATTTCATCCCCGACAGGGGTGCCAGAATGTTAGCACTCTGTAAATTTTGTCCGACTGATAGAAAAATGACAAAGGTAATTGTTTCAACCAACTTTAGGGCTAGGTACTAGCCTACTCAACTCAGAGAGGGATCTCTTGTGTCACTTGATGTTCTTTGGCAATCAATGGCTAGATTTGGTTTTGTTTTGGGGGTTTTTATAAATTTGTTGGCCAAGAGGGGGGAGGGACAATTAGGGCTATGGAGTCGAAATTCTGAAAGTGAATGAAAAAAATGACTGGATGGTAAAACTCTCCATAGGATAAAGAATAAATGAGGCAATGAATCTCAATTGTAAATTTGTATTTAGCTAAGTGTAAGAAGAAGGGGAAAACAAGTAACTGCATCAGAGCATTACTGAAATGAATTCTGAATTAGTTAGGAAAAAAATTACACAGTTTAAATTGCTTAAGCTGAGAGCATCACAAGATGAATTCTGAGCTTTTAAATATCCAATTTAAACAGAAGACAATGCATATGGAATAAAATAACACGGGAAATACATTTAATGAGAGGAGAGAAAATTCATATCACCACCATTAGAATATTTTCATAGAGACTTCAAAGCTTCTGCATATGTATTCAATCCAGCTCTAGAAAATTACAATGGAGTTCAAAACAACCAGAATTTGTGCCCTTGCACTTTTTCCCACCCTGATACATATGTATCTCTTAACATTTATACAAACAACGAGTCCTTTCGTTTCCAAACTGGTTACAAATAAAGAAACATTTCATTTGGAAATCGTTTACAAGAAAAATAGGCTTCATAACGCCACCTGTAATTATAAAAAATTAATAGATGTGTAAAATATGAGAACTGTTTTTGTATATAATATGATTATAATAAAAACCTCTCTCGGTTTCTCCAAATTCATCTCTAACTGGTCGGAACACGTGCTACAAATAAATGTCTCGAACAAGAAATCAAGAAAACTAAAAAATAGGGTTCAATTATTTCTTCGAAACTCCCAATCCATGACACCTGTGTAAAGTATGGGGGAGGTTTTTGTTTATAATATTGTCTTGAGTAAAAGCCTCTCTCGGTTTTGTGAAAATTTTCCCTATCTGTCCGGGATCTGCATTTGAAAAAGAGGTCTCCAACAAGAAAATCTTGAATCTGAAAATATAAGGTTTCAAGATGTCCTCGATTCTATTAGTGTTGGCATATTTATTACGGGCAGACAGAAGGCAGAGTATTTGTTTGCCATTGATGGCAAGCTCAACCTGACAATGACAAACAAGAGAAAGTGGCAAGACCAGCAGTGCAACGATGATCACATGGAAAGATCAGAAGTGTAAACTCCAGGAGTCAAGGAAGCAACTCATGACAGAAAATCCCGAAATGCGAAACCATGACTTAATCTCCATTTCAGAGTTTCGAATACCAGGAGTTGGAGGTGTCAAGGATGCTCACAAAAATAATGATGAAGTCATGAAATGCGAAATATCAAAGCATGTAAAAGACTCCATTTCGGAGTTTCGCAGACCGGGAAATCGGAGTTTCAGATACCGAGAGTTAGAGGTGTCAAGGACACTCACGACAAGAATGATGAAATCCCGAAATGTGAAATATTAGAGCATGTCAAAGACTCCATTTCGGAGTTTCGTAGACTAGGAAATCAAAGATCAAAGGAACTTTAACCTTTGAAGTAGTTAACCCCGAAATCCCGAAACATACACATCAACAAAGACTCCATTTCGGAGTTTCGCAGACCAGGAAATCAAAGATCAAAGGAACTTTAAACTTTGAAGTAGCGAACCTTGAAATCCTGAAACAGACACATCAACAAACCATGTCAGCTAAGGACATGTGGCACAATCAGGCAATGAAAAGTGTCAAGTTGATTCAACATTTCAGGCACATGTAAGTCACGAATCAGAGTGACACGTGGCAGCAATTCGGCACGTGTCAATCCACATGTGACGTTAGCAGGTTTACGTCACACTGGAACTTTCTATTTTGGGGTTTTACATAGCAAGTAGAAACTCAACCATCACGAAGTATCGAACTTCGGAATGCCAAAAGGGACTATTGTGAGTCTCGAAAACCCGAAAGGAAAAACACCGAAATCTCGTCAGTTGTTCGATTAAGAAAAGAAGGGATCGGATTATGAAGTTTTGTGGATCGTTGATCTAGCTCCATTTCGGGGATTGCGACTTGGAGTGTCGAGAATCTTCACCATAGGAATGCCAAAATGTCAGAATGTCAAAATGCGAAATGGTGAAATCAACGCAAGACCCTATGCTTGTAATCCAATGGTGTTGGATACTTGGAAATCTAATCGAAGGGCTATTGTTCCTCTTCACGATTAATTGATCAGTTACAATTCAATTAGTAGAACCAAATCACGGTTCTTGGACGGTTGGTGTTTCAATTGATAAAGCGTTGTTCTAGGGTTTGAGGGGTAACTGAAGGGGTTGTACAGTATAAAAGAAACACGCAGTGACTTTGCAGGGTTGGTGGTTCTGAATGAAAAATGAGTTGAATTGTAAGAAAGGGAAAATTACAGTATGCACAGTGTGAGATAAAACTTAGAGATGAGTAACAGATGAGGAATAGACAGAAGCAAGAGAAGAATTGCAGAATAGCTTGAAGCAGAGAAGAATTGCAGAATAGACAGAGGAAGAGAAGAATGGAAGAACAGTTAGAAGCAGACCAGATTTATAGAACAAAGAAGAAGTGGTAAGAATCGATTTATCTGTGTTGTTGGTTATTGAATCATTTATTTATAATCAGAGAGGTAGGTTGGTGCTAGGGAGGACTATGGTCCTCTGATATTCGAGTTGGTGCTTGAATATTGGGAGTTGTAGCTTCCATCTAGTTGTGGCTATAAAACAGGGTGGCAAGGTGATGCTCGGGAAAACATAGAGTTTTTTGTATACAAGTTGGTGCTTGTATAAATCCAGTTGGTGTTGGAATATTTAGGGAGTTGGTGCTTCCTTCTAGTTGGTGCTAGAGAAACCAGAGAGTTGGTGCTTCCTTCTAGTCGGTGCTAGAGAAACCAGAGAGTTGGTGCTCTCAAACAAGTTGGTGCTTGTATAAGTGGAAGTAGGTGCTTCCATCCAGTCGGTGTTGGAACACTCAGGGAGTTGGTGCTTCCTTCTAGTCGGTGCTAGAGAAACTAGAGAGTTGGTGCTCTCAACAAGTTGGAGCTTGTAAAATAGAGGTAGTAGCTTCACTTTGAGTTGGTGCTCAAACATAGATGATGTACATAACTTAAAAGACTGCCTTTCATTTTGAAGAAGAAGAGGTTTTATCCCTTTATGGGTTTCCTCATGAAAATCTGTCTCTGTGTATATCTTATGTGTGACTGTTGCTCATCATTTATGTTGTCCATATGTTGTATAATATTGATGATCACTTGAAGAAAGATTAAGAATGATTTAATAGAGTTAAAATTGTTTAAGCACAATAACAACTTATTCACCCCCCTCTCAGTTGTCTTAGTAATTTCAACAATCAATATGCAACAAATATGAGAAATTTGGGAGAGTTTATTGTTATTTAGCTCATGATGAGTATAAACCTCTTTCGGTTTCTCAAAATGTGCTCTTGTTTGCCCGGAATTCACCTTGGAAGACGATTAGTCAAAATTACTTGAAATCATGGAAACTGAGACTTGAAAACTGATATGCATGAAACTGATTGAATTCGTCTGCAAATGGTTTAACCCCCAACTTAATTTCTCTATCCATTTCGAAACAATATTTGTAGCTCTTGTCTTTCAAAAATTTTAGGGATGAGGCAAAACGATTTGGGATAGACTTCTTTTTGACCCGAAATGCATTCGGTGGCACCACGTGGTCCCGAGTCGAAACCACGGTATTCTTATCGGCCCGCTTTCAAGAATTAACCTCTTCTCTAGTTCTCTGCCTGATATGATCTTTGATCGTTGATCTGTAGCGCCTAAGATCTGTGGCCCGCCACGTCCCATCAAATCCGCACTCCCGCTAGCTTTAACCTCATCTCGTTGTATTTGTCCATGTCTTCCATTTTATCACGCTTCCACATTAGTTTAGCGCCTCGATAAGTCTTGGAAATTGGATTTATCACATAAATTGTTATAGTGATAACAGACACCAAATGGCTCATCATTTGAAAAATAGCTTGAGTTTTTTCCCATTCCTTGGGATATTCATGGGCTCACCATCCAAGTGGATAAGGTAGAAATAATTAGAACCTACTATTTCCCGGATCATATATGGACCCAACCATAAGCTGTTAAATTTTCCATGTTTTCTTGGTTTTTCTTTGCATTTATCCCATAACAACACTGTATTGTCAATTCTTAAATCCCCCTGTCTTACTAGTTTATCAAATTCCCTTTTAATATTTTCCTGATTTTTATAACTCTGATTATGATCCTTCCTTATGTTTTCATCCAACTCAATTATCTGATTAATCATGTTTTGAACCACATCTTTTTTCTGAAGTGAAATCCTAAAGTAAACCATATTATGGAAGTTTGAGGTGTATTGGCAATTTAACATCCAAACCATATACTAACTCAAATGGACTTTTCCCTGTTGAATCCTTTTTTTTTTATTCTATCTTCCCTTAATTCATATTTAATTTGACTATCCCATGACTTCTTGTTTTCCCCAACAATTTTCTTAATTATGGTCATTAGATTTTTATTAATAGACTCTACTTGACCATTTCCTTGAGGATAATAATATGATGAATGGGATAATATAATGCCATATTTGAAACAGAAAGAGGACATTTCTGCTGAGCAAAAGGCTTTATCATTATTTGTCACTATTTTTGAAGGCACACCAAATCTAGTTATTATCCCGTCTTCAACAAAATCCATAACCACCTTTTCAGTTGCCGATTTAATAGGGATGGCTTCAACCCAATTAGTGAAGTAATCTGTAGTTGTTAAGATCCATGAATAACCATTACTTGAATTATCTTTAAATTTTCCTATGAAGGCCAAACCCCACTGCTGAAAAGGAGCTTCAACCACTACTGGTTGTAAAGGGAGGGCAACTAAATTTTGATTTCCAGTGAAAAGATGACAAGGCTCACACTTTCTTACACGTTTATGGACATCTGAAAAAATGGTGGGCCAATAATATCCAACTTTAAGGATTTTATGAGTTAGTGTTCTAGTAACACAATGGCCACCACAAAATCAAACATGAAATTCATCCACCAGTTTCTTGTCTTCAACTTCATCAACACATCTAAGGTTTATTACATCAGGATTTCTCCATCCTAGTCCATCTTTAGCGATGACATACTTGGATGCTTTTAATCTCAAGGCCCTTTTCTTATGACCCACAAGGTGGATTGGGCATGTAAGGTTCTTAAGTTAGAAAATTATATTCGCATACCATTCAACATGTTCAAGCCTTAGGATGTTTAGGGAACATTCTAAATTATCATTTTGGAAAACCATACCCAAATCCCTTTCATTACTTTCAGACAAGATTTTAGCTAAACCTTGCCTTGATTAATTTTATAGGCTTGATTTCTAAGTCATATTCTTGAATTTTAGCAATCCAACTTTAAACTCTTGTACCGAATCCTTCTGAGTGAGATAATGCATCCTTAACTGGTGAATTAGGAACATGCCCAATTACTTTGGAGTACCCAATGAATACTCTAAAATGTTTTAGGGACTTTACCAAAGCATATGCTTGTTATTCAACCATGGGGTATTTTAATTCTTCATTTTGCAAGGCTCTACTCATGTAAGCAATGGGTTGTTCTTGGTCTTGGTCATTTTTCTGAAGCAAAACACCAGCAATGGTATCTTCATAGGCAAAGGAGAAAACATGAAAGTCCTTGGAACAATCCAGACTTACTAGGACATGGGCTTCAAATATGGCAGTTTTGATTTCTTTGAAGGATTTTCTACTTTGATCATTCCATTCAGATTTGACATCTTTCTTAAGCAACTTATAGACTGGCTTAGCTATTTCTACATAATTAGGAATGAATTTGTGAATAAAATTGGTTTGGCCCAAGAAGTATTAGAGAGATTTATTTGATATAGGCAAAGGGACCTTTTTAATTGCTTCAATTTTTTCTAGATCCATCTTAACCCCATGTTTGAAAATTAGGTGGCCCAAAATTTTTCCTTCGGTTACCCCCAAAACTGACTTAGCTAAATTTAAAGAAATTTCAAATTCCATGCATCTTTCGAAAACTTGTTTTAAATGACTAATGTGACTCTTCCCATCCTTTGAAAGCATTGTCAAGTCATCTTGATAAATTTCAATGATTTTCCCAATCAATCCTCTAAAGGCATAATCCATAGCTCTTTGAAAGGTAGCTTCAACATTAGACAAACCAAAAGGAATTCTTATATATTCAAAGGTACCCCATGGAGTAGTGAATGCAGTTTTATGCATATCCTCTTCTTTGACCCTGATTTGATTGTAACCAGAAAACCCAACAAGCATTGAAATCATTCCAAAACTCACTACCCTTTGTAATAATGTTTCCACTTTGGGGAGAGGATACTTATCCTTTGTACACAAAATGTTCAAGTTTTTGAAATCTACACATAACCTTATTGAACCATTATTTTTTCTAGCCACAACCAAATTTGAACACCAGGAAGAATGTCTTGTTTGGGCTATTATTCTGGCTGCTAGCATTTTCTACAACTCCTTTTGGACCAAAGGAGCTAGCTTGGGATTAATTTGTCTCAAATTTTGTCTAAATGGCTTAGCTTCTTCCTTCAAAGGAATGATATGTTGAATTACATCCTCCCTATAGACCTTAAGCTCATCATAAATGAAAGCCAAAACATCCTTGTATTCTCTTAGTAGTATTATTATTTCTTCCCTTTCCTCTTTAGGTGTCCTTTTACCAATTTTCACCATTCTAGGTTCTTCATTAGTCCCAATGTTGACTTCGATATGATCACATAGTTTTATATCCATTTCTCCTTTGGTTTGTGACCATTTTTCCTGTCAAATAATTGTTCTAGTGCAACAAGGATTTTAGGGTCTGGGTTAATTTTCTGATCATCTTCTACATAATTGCATCCCTCTTATTTTTCACTAATGTGGAAATAAAAAAATTCTTGTATGTTTTTTAAGAACTTAATGACTTGGTTATCATCATCAAAGATTTTCCAATGATCCACATTATCCGGAGCTGAAGCCCTAAATATGACTTCTACTTTAATGTTTCCTTTAATTAAGTCTTGGGAGAGTTGAAGAGTAGAAGAAGCCACAATAAGCTCATCTGCTTTAAAATTCTTCTCTCTAGGAATAGAAATAAGGTATAAGGCATCAAAATTTTCCATGGTGTCCCATATTGCATTCCTATATCTTCTTACCCTTTCATATTTGCATGCAAATTTATTCGTAAGTTGTAGGATGACCAAATTTGAATCCCCTTTTATGTTCAAGCATTTGACACCCATATACTTGCAGAGTTCTAAACCAAGAAAAAAGCCTCATATTCAACTACATTATTAGTAGAATCAAACTCCAATCTATATGCAAACTTAAATTCCTAACCAGAAGGAGATTCAATGACTATGCCAACACCCTTCCCAGATCTAGAAAATGAACCATCAAAATGCATCTCCCATACTTCATTAATTCTTTCGTCTTTAGCTTCTTCTTCTATGGGCTCTAAAGAGTTAGACAAGATGGCAAGATTTCCAAAGTCATCTTATTTATAATTTAATTCATTCCTAGGATTCCTTGGGTCTTCTACATGATACCTCCTTTCCAATTCTCTGTTTAATCTAAACATGGCTCCATCTAGAGTGGGAATGGTGGCATAAGTTAAATCCATTTGTATATTACCCCCCCAAATATGCAGTTGTTTTTCTTGAGAGAAACATACCACAAGAATCTGGTACATCAAACACCACTATGTCCATTTCTATTAGAATATCAGGGAAGGCAGCCAAATGTACTTGTAATATTTTTATCAAACCATGCACCTTAATAATTTTACTATCCATGGTGCAAATGTTATGGTAAGGCCTTGAAATCCTTAAATTTAAATGTTCCATTACTGTCTTTTTCATAACATTGGAACTTGCTCCAAAATCAAGCATGCAATTGTGAAGGAGATGGTTATTCACAAGTAGAGAAAGAAAAAAAATAGTTGATTCTTTTTGTTTCCCCTATCCCATTTTTGCAAAATCACAGGAGCATCCTGGTAAGCTACCACTTGTGGCTTTTCAATATTACTATGAGGAGGATCTTCTATAGCTTTGAGTAGTTTCCGTTTTTGAGATGGAATCTTCATAATTTCTACTACAGGGACCAACATTTTTGCATTATTAAACCATCCTCCTAAGTCAATATTTAATTTTTTATTTGTAGGAACAATTGATTTAGGAGAGGGAGGAGGTACTTTAGGAACACTTGTTTGTGGCTTATCTTGATTTTTTGTTCCATTCCTTTTATAAGTGAAGCCTCTATATCCAGCCATTTCTTATACTTGCTTGGGAGTAGGCTTAGGACCAAATTTTTCTGTTCTTTTGTCCACAACTTCATTCACGCAATTTACATCCCTACCATGCTCTCTTAATTCCATCCATTGATTCATGCCCACATTATATTTCTGACCACACATGTTAACCTACTCATTTTCTGATTTAGAGGATTCTTCTTCATCACAAATTTGAATAAAGACTTTGCAAGTTGATTCTTCATGAAATTCCCCACAAGGCCTACAATATGGGATAACTTGGTGGTCAACCAAGTTAGTAGACTCAAAATGATTTGGGGGCCTTTTCTATTGAGGTGGAGGTCTCTTTTTCCACTTATTATTTGTCTTATGATGCGATTTAGTAATTTGATCCATTTCCATGGCTATCGACCTATTTTATATAGCTACCATTTGATTATCATGGTCAATATTCATTTTCTTAATTAATTGGGTGAGCTCCTTTATGTCATCATTAGAATATTCTTGATTTTCCACTTTCTTTCTCTTCTCCTAATTGGGCTTGGAAGAAGTTCTCCTTTAGAAACAAGGTAGATTTGGCTTCCTATCATCTTGCATATTTTTATCTATTTTATTAGCATACTTTTGTGCATATTTTAGACTTGTTGGCTCTTTATCCCTTAACTGATATCTGATTTCACCCTCAAAGGATTCTATTAAGATATACACATCAAGAGGCTTAATAGTTTGAGAGAGGGTTTTAACCAGGTCATTAAATCTCTTATTGAATTCTTCCATTGTTTCATTTTCCTTCTTTTGACTAGAGTTTAGAGCAACCAATAAATGATGATTTTCCTTCTTCTCACCCCATCTATCCATGAAGGCATCATGTATTTCCATTAAGGTGTTAAATTTGTCATCATCTTGTTCCACGAACCAGTTTGTGACATCTTCTTCCAAAGATAAGACAAAACAATTCATCTTAACATCTTCATAATTGTGAGCATTACACCATCTGTTGATGCACAAGTTGAAGTTTTTGACGTGAGTCCTTTCACTAATAGCATTGTTTCCTTGAAAATAAGGTGATTTGTCAATAGATTTGTTAGGAAGAGGATGAGGATAACCTTGAATATTGGTCAACTCACATGGCTTATATGGTTCACCCATAGGTGATGTAGGATTATTAGGTACAAATAATAGATGCATATTAGAGATTGGTTCTTCTCCAAGACTTTCAAGGAGCCTACAAGGAGCTACTCTGTTTGTTCTCTTCATATACACCCTTTCAGGTTCAGGAAGGGAATCAACCAACCCTTGAGGGTTTCTCCTAGTAGGATACCTCAGAGAATGGGTAAATGGAGTCACCACTTGGTGATTAAGAAATATATAATAACAAATTTTAAGTTGTGATAAATTAAGGAATAAGTTTATTACTTAGTCTTTAAAGAATTAATTAAAATTGTCAATTAACCAAAGATAAAAGACTTATTCCCAACAAAGGCGCCAAAGATGTTGCCTCCTAATACACACCTACAAACATGGAGAAGTCTCCAACCCACTTGGTGCATCCTTGGAGGCACAAACCTGAGTCTAGACTCACTGTCACCTCAATCTAGACTCCTTCCTTCTAGGCTCACTCCTAGGGAAATGAAGGGAGGTAGACCCTATTAAACTATGTGAAAGATTTATTTTAGTTCTAAGAGTTAATTAATTTATGGATTAAGGAGACCCAACCCAATGACAAGAAACAATGAAAAATGTAATTCTTTTAATGACAGGAAAAAGCTTTCTTTACAAAATAACAAAAGACTAGTGCCTAAAGATTACCAAATTTCACTTATTGATATATGCACAATAAAATATGCTTCTACAACTTGAAACAAAATATGGAATATATACACAATGATTTAAACAAATAACTTTACACTTAAGAAAATTATTTCTTAAAGAATAAAGAATGCTTTGGCAATTAAATATTCACATTTAAAGAACTTGCTGAAAAATAATGAAATGTAAATGATTGAAAATAAATTACATGAAAAGGAAATTTCAAGACTTGAAATTTAAATGTTTTGAAATGTGAGTAGGTTGCTTTTAATAAATTTCAAGGTCTCTCTTTAGCTTAGGGTAATTAGGTGTGAATTGTGAGAACCCTAAACTATGTGACTACCCCAAGCTCCTTATCCCCTAACCAAGAGGAAGTTTTGGGTGCTTAGAAAGAGAACACCAAGGTTCACCCCTAGCTCCACAGGTCAAATCCAAGGTGTTAGGCACTCAACAAGGTGGAAACTTAGTACCGTGAAACCGTCCTAGGCTACAACCCCTTCTAGCCTCCTCAAGTCACCTCTTTTTAATGGTTAAACAATAATGAAACTGAGTGCCTAATTAGACTAGCCACATTATCCTTTTCCCTTTATTGTCACCCAAGGTCCACAAAGTGGCAAGGAGAGGGAATATGGGGAAAATGGTGGGGCGAAGTTTTAATTACTTGCAAAAATTGAAATCTTAACTACTGTCCAACACAATTTTGTAAGGGTGGCAACGCCACTCACATGCAAGGTGTGGGAAAAATAACAATAACTTAGAAAGATGAAAATAACTAACTAGCCACAGAACTTTGTCTCAAGGACAAAGGTGGGAAAAAATGAGACAAGTTAACAAGCCTCACAACTTTGGCACAATGTGGAGGACGAGCCTACTAATTTTGTGACCAAGGTGGTGTTGGCAGCAATAATATAATCTCTATTTTTACAAGCTGCCTAGTCAGGGTCTTTAAATTCTCGTTACTCATCACAACCTTTCTCATTAAATGATGCTTGTCACTTGCCTCTCTCTACATAACTGCTTTTCGATTTTAGTTTTCATGACTGTAAGCATGAAAACTCACAGTTGGAATTCATACTTGATTTCATTTTTTTGATTAAAGGGTTAATGTTCATATGGTCTATCGTCGAATTGTCGTATTTCGCTATGAACATGGTTGTTTTCCTTGTTATAACCCCTTGGTCTTAAACGTGCCTTGATTACATGAGTATAAAACCTTCACTCATTTAGTATTTGACTAATGTCAATGGGGTTTTGATTTATAAAAATTTTAATGGTTCAATGTTTATTTGATACATTAATCTTTGTGATGAAGTCGTGGATATTCATACTATTATTTTAAATTGTTCTGATCCTTACGCATACCATTATGCCAAGGTGTCATTTCAAGTACAATGTGGTATTATAGTTTTTCATGGCCTCGATATACACGACCTCTCTCACACGCATGGTAATTAACGCTCCTGCCTACCATTTCGAGCTGTCTTTGCATTGCATTGAGGAAACTCGGGGCGGTGGCTCTGTGTTTTTTCTGTCAAACCCTACCTTCAAATCTCGTGTTGATTCCCTGTTGTTAGCCATGGATCCCGTGGTGAGGATTGAGCCCAACGGCATCTAGACCTTGTTATCATTTGACAATGCCTGAGATGACTTAGAAAGGAACGATTGGCGTGTGTTTGTTGAAAATTTTGAAGGTTTTAATCTAAGAGTTGCTCAAGAATTCGTGTTGACATTCGACGGTTGCAGAGCAAAGATAGGAGATGTCCAGCTCAAGTTAAATGAAGATTTCATAAGCCAAGCTACTGGTCTACCAGCTATGGGACAAAAATGGTTCAAAAACTCAAAGGTTGAAGAGGTTCCCTGGTCATTGTTGTTCACCTCAAGGAGAATTACCAACTGCGATCAAGGTATGCCTGTCTCAGCTTTAAAATCTAGATGTCATGATCTGTTAGCTATTGTGAAATAGTTCATTACCTGTGAGGGGAGATATGGGTTGGTTTTCTTGTATCACTTGCGATTGCTTATGAGTTTTATTGATTTCCCCTTGAACAAATGATTTTAAGGATGGAAATTTATTTTAAAATGTAGAAACCTTGGCGAATCTTACTAATCCTTCATATGTCAACTATAAATCTTTGGCGATGTTTTTGTAAAAATATTCACTTTTGTAAGTATTTTATATATTTTTTATAAAATTATGGCGAATTTTAAGGTAAAATAATTTTATCCTATAGAATTTGGGCGAATCATTTTTAAAATAGAAAATCTCATTTTTGGAAAAACCATGGAAAATTAGCCCATGAGCGACATTTATCCCCTAAAATCATCCTTGATGCCCTATTTCCTCCTTCGAAGTCTCTACAAGATGGCAAAGTGGTTTAAAAGGCAAAAGTCTGATTCTAGTTTGTTCCACCATTGTTTAATCAAGATTATTATTGTACATCAGTTGAAATTAAACAATGATTGTTGGGATGCTTTTCTGTTACGAAATGGTTTTGGTAGTAGTGAGTTGGGACAGGTTGACAAGCCTGTCGTCACAGAAACCCTCGTGAAGCCTACCATCTCTCCTCGTTCGCTCTTGCCCTGTAATCCTATTTCTAATTTGGAGCCCTCAACCTAGCCTGATTCTACCCAACCCGACACTCTACCAGATTCGTATCCTAAGGGTTATGTTAAGACTGTTAAAAAATCCACAAGGAAAAAATGTAAAGGCAACGTCGATATCAATTATAAGAGTAAAAGGGTCGCTCGTTGGGTTTCATGATGTGTTCGAAATAAACCCAAGCCCTGTGTAGACCAAAACACAATTGTGGTAAGTGAGGATTCCGATTCGGAAATTGAAATATTCCTGGCTGAGGAGTATCCATATTCATATGGACTTTGCTCTGATAAACCCTACGATTATGTTACAAATCTTCCACCATGTCTAAAGGACAATCCCGATTTCCCTGGAATCAAACTCAGTATGGAACCTACAGGTCAAATGCAAGATTCCCTACCTATTAATACTATCAATGCCAATACACAGCCTATACAGCCGCACTGTAATGAATGTCGATCCTGGATCGATAGGTATTACCAAGATGTGCCTTTACTTCAGTCTCAGCTTAAATCCTTGGAAGACAAAGTGAATTCACTAACGAAGGAGAATAGCAGACTCCGATCCGTAGCTCAAACTAAATACAAATGTTAAAAAACCACAGGGTCTGTTGTTTTTAAGAACGTGGAAGCAGCGACTGCAATAGTAAATTCAAAGATTACTTGATTAGTTCGAATCCCTTAATTTGAGGTATGATTTTTTTATAAAATAAGTTTAGTATGATTCTGTCTTTTTCAAATTCGGATACATGATTTGTTTGCACAGATTACCTTTAGTTTTTTTTGATTGATTCAATAAAATATGATTCTAGTTATAATTATAACTAGCTACAGAATCATGAGATTTTGTAGCTAGTTAGAAAAATTCGAATTATTTGTTTTGATAACTGAAAATACATCTGAACTCTTTTTTTCTTATTTGTTTTCAGGAACCTATGATTTATAAGGAGATTTGAAGCGTTGTTGGCATCTCTCAGCATACTATCTTTATGTTTTTAAATAGAACAGGCTGTTAGTTTTTGGTATCAAGTAGAATCTGGGAGGTTGCATCCCCCACATTTTTTAGAACAAATTGGATGTTATCAACAGGAAACATTTTGTTCCTATAACCTATATAAGTATGTTGTTTTGTAAACTTGATATCATCTCTGCCTGGGCGCAAAAAACTATGGATTTATGTTTGACAAACTTGAATAGAAGATGATATTTGCACAACTTTAGCTTCTATATATCGTGTTTTTATTCAAGTTATGATCATTTCAATTTGTAATTAGATTGTGACTACTTTAGATATCATGGTTTATTGCAGATTGGTATGATGAAATTTATATGATATCCATGTTTTATGTCCCATATATAACATACAATAATTATTTTGTTCAAATTTAAGATTAGAAGATTCATCTTCTTTATTCATTGAACATTTATACACAATGTTTCACAGCAGGATTTATCTCAATGTGGCCATTTGTGAAATTAAAAAATTGTTGTTACTACATCTCTTATATGTTCTGTCATTCAGATTCAATCATTACTGCTTCACATTTATGAGAATCATTTGTAAGATCTGTTGCAGGTTTGCCTCATCAGACAGCAAGATTGGATGTTATACACAGGACAAATAGGAGATGTGATTACAGGTTAGTTTGCTAGTTTTATTTTATTAGTTTAATTAATATAGAAATTTCCTGTAATCTAAACACATTTTACTGTTCATCTCTGTTTTCAATTAGACAGTTTGTTATTTCTTTTCTTGTTTATAAACGTTATAAAAAATAAATCAAAAAGATTGAATGATAGTTTTTGCTGTCGTTAAATAAACCAATCCATATTCGATTTTCGCAGATTTAGATTAAAATTTGCATTCTGTAAATGTTATGCACATATTAGAGATATAATCATTTGGATATATTGTACATATAATAAATAGAGCTATTTTATAAATATTAGTTAGCAAACTGTAAGTATATTTTAGATTTGTATATAGTTTTCAACGAGTGTTTTTCATTAAGTTATCTTCTTTAGCTTTGTTTTTCACTTTCTTAGGACTTAGATCGGCCAACGGAGCCACTAAACCCATCGGAGTGGATTAATCCAAACGGCTTGGGTTAAGTAGACAACCCCGGACTGGATTCACTCCTCTAGTTGACAAGCAGTCAATTTCGCCCGTTAACAGGTGGGAAAAAGAATCGAAAGTAAAACTAGTAAATGCTAGCCACTCAACCTTCTCTTTGTGGGAGAAGTGGGGAAAAAAAATTGAGCAAGAATCAAAAACTTGAACTAGCCAGAACGATTTTGCAAGGGTGGCAAGGCCACTCACATGCAAGGTGTGGGAAAAATATTTGAAATACTTTACAGTTTTACAAATTTGGAAAATAAATAAAGAATGCAAGCCCAAGAGACTCTATTGGGTTGCTTACAATGATATAGAAAGTAAGAGGAATGAAAGGGTTGGACACCACAACTCTTGGATGCTTTCTTGAGTTCCTTGTGGCCAAAAATGGGTAGCACCTACCCTTAAACTAGCGAAAACCTGCATAAAACTGTTGATACTGAGAGGGGGGTGAATCAATATCAAGTAGAATTTAAAAACCTTTCCAACTTATACTTAAACCATTCAATTATATCCAATGAGAAATGAACAATAGTATAAGAGTTACACCAATACACCATACAACATGCACAATATATGAGAAATAATCAATAATTATTGTTCAAGGGAAGTAATGACTTGCTTTAGGGACTGGTCAAAAACCCTATCTTCCACAGAGTGCATCTCCATAATTATAGTGAATCAAGAGCTGAAACTTTTACCACAGGTACCTTGATATGTCTTCTCAATACCATAGAAATTTCACCATCTGAATCATTCTAGAAAAAAAATTATAGCGAAAATGGTAAGATGACCTGAAAATAACATACCTTAGAACACATCACCAAAAGACTTCATCCTCCCTTGAAATCCAACCCTCTTTACTTCTAATTTCCTATGAAATTAGACTTGTGTATTAAATGAATGTATAATGATATTTATTTATACCATTTATGTCACTTCCTTTTAACATTAGGGCCGACCTGACACTTTCTTATTTTGTAATTATTTTCTTTAATTATCTTCAGGGGCTACATGTACTTCCTTCTTCAATTCACTTTGCCATCTTCAAAAATTCATTTCTCCTCAACCATGAGGATCCACGTGATTTTCCACATACCACTGGAAACAAAATGATGTATACTATCCATCCATGGGTTTTTTATATACATGTGCATTTTCCTTCATGTCCAAATACCTTCATCGATCTTGCGGTCCAAAATCAATGACTAGGGTTGACATCAATGACAACAACCAATCTTCCAACAATATCACCCTTTTTCATTGATGGCAACACTCATGCTCCCCCTATCATCATGATCCCAATTTCTCTCCCCCTTTGAAATCAATGGAAAAGGGTAGGGCTTCTCCTCCTAAGTTTAATGGAAAAAGGTAACCTTCTTCTTTGGGGCTGCTCCCCCTGAACATGTGGCATTCAATAACACTTCATCCTTATTTTTGGTCTTTGGGACTTTTTCTTCCTTGGAATTCTTTTGTGTGGATTTTGTCTTCTCTCTCTTCTTCATGTCTAGGATTTATATGTTGTTCAGTCTTCTTATTGCAGTTGCAACCAATCTTCTTGAGTTATTTTCTCTGATTTTACATTTTTGGGAGTCAAACGTAAGAGTGTATCCTTGATCACATATTTTGCTGACAATGAGGAGATTATGCTTTAGATCTTCAACCAATAGGACTTTTCATGCTTTTACATTTTCACTTCCAAGCTTTACAGTTCCTTTTCCAAGTATTTTGGTAGATGAGTCATCTCCAAATGCAACATTTCCACCCTTTTTCTTCAAGATGACAATTTTTATTTGATCTCCGGTCATATGAGATGAGAACACACTCTCTATGAACCATTCATCTTCTTCTTTTCATTCTTTAGTGATCAATGCTATTCGACAATTTTCATTGTGTGGAATGTTTTTCCTTTTCCATGTTGTAGTTGGTATACAGACTTTTGGCATACGATTATCTTCCTTCATCTCTCTGCAATCTCGTGCTTTGTGACCAAGATTATTGCACTTGTAACATACAATATTTTGATCCATTAATGGGTCAAATGGATTATAATTTTTGTTGATAGGTCTACGAACATTTCCATATCTATTATTTTCACCATTCATGTAGCTTGCATAGTTATTCCTTTCATTGATTCTACAATTGATTGCCTTGTGTCCAA
>ML807261.1:235554-258414 GCA_009831015.1 Picea engelmannii
TCCTTAACTTTAAAAACAAGAGACTAGCATTTTCATCAAACTTTTCTTTAGTCTCAGATGCCTAGTTTTGGATTAGTCAACAACCCTAACTTGAAGTAATCATAACTTTGAACCTGTAATGTATAAAGATCTGAAACTGATACGCAATGTTCTTCAGTATGTTTTATACAATTCCTCCAGGTGTCACTACTTGAAACCTCTCAAAAAAGGAGTTATAGCAAAAATGGCATACCTTTCTGAATTTTATCTTATTCTAGAGAGCGACCTTGTAGAGAATGCCCCACACAAAATGTTTGATGAATTAATCTGAAAATATTGCACAACATACTACATATAGTACCCTAATCAACACATTTGGTCTCACTGAATTTGGATCTGTTATGAAGAAGTTATAACGTTTTTACCCTAAACACTTGATTTTGACTAGTTTCAGGACTGGCCTCAAACCCTAGTTTCCACGGAGTGTAACTCCCAAAATACAACTACCCACAAGCTTAATTTTTTACCACAAATACTTGAATATTTTTTCTCACTTGCATAGCAATTTCACGGTATGAATCATTATAGAAAAAAAGTTATAGCAAAAATGGTGAGATGACCTGTAAATAACATACCTTAGAAAGAACCATCACTGATACAAAATCTTCTTCAGTATGTTTTATACAATTCCTCCAGGTTTCACTACTCGAAGCCTCTCAAAAAAGGAGTTATAGCAAAAATGGCATACCTTGTTGAATTTTGTCTTATTCTAGAGAGAGACCTTGTAGAACGTGCCCCACACAAAATATTTGATGAATTGATCTGAAAATATTTCAAAACATACTACAGACAGAACCCTAACCAACACATTTGGTCTCACTAAATTTGGATCTGTTATGAAGAAGTTATGACGTTTTTACCCGAAACACCTGATTTTGACTAGTTTCAGGACTGGCCTCAAACCCTAGTTTCCACGGAGTGTAACTCCCAAAATACAACGACCCACAAGCTTAATTTTTTACCACAGATACTTGAATATTTTTTCTCACTTGCATAGCAATTTCACGGTCTGAATCATTATAGAAAAAAAGTTATAGCAAAAATGGTGAGACGAACTGTAAATAACATACCTTAGAAAGCACCATCAAAAGAATTTTTCCTTCCTTGCATTTCGGCCTTCTTTTCTTCACCTTCACTCAGAATTCCGGTTTATATATCCTTGGTCACCTTAGACACATATAGATATTCAATATGCTCAAGTGTGTTTTAAATGAGAGATCCTTGCCTCTTATTTATACTCTCCAAGTAGCTTCCTTAAAAACATCTTCTAGGTCACTTGGCCCACTTTCCTTATTTTAGGGTTGGGTCTAATTTTAATTTCTCCATTAAATTTATTATTGAAATAATTTATTTTGTATTCACTTTGAATTATAATACACTCATCACTTCACTTTATTATTTACCTTTTAAAATCTCTTAAACCACTTTGACTACTTTGACCTTTTGGAGCTTATAGATGACATGTGAGGATCCTCCAACTTTGTAAGGCCATAACTCTCAAACCGTGAGGAGTTATGTGACGTTCTACATACCACCAGAAATGGAATGACATGTACTATCCATATAGAATAGTATTATCTGAAAATATATCACAACTCATACCGTTACCCATCAAACAAACTTGGGTCCATTACCCAAACCTGGGGTCTCCAACTTCTCATGGCCATAACTCTCTAACCGTGAGAAATTATGTGACGTTCCACATACCACCGGAAATGACATGACAAGCACTATCCATCTATAATATTTTCCCTGACAAATTCACTTTCCTTCATCTCATTATTCCAAAATTAAGCATGGGTTCTCTTACTCCACAAAGCGTCTTCTTATGAGGGCTTTCACCATAAGGGGACTACTTTGGAGTTCATCCATATTTACTTCTTATCAACCATGAAAAAAAATAATGAGTCATATTTACATCAAACAATATTGGGTCCATTACCTAAACCTTTGTGCTACGAGGCTTTCTTCAAGGGTTGGCATTAATGAAAACCAACCTTAATCAACAGGGCGCACCCAGACACCCCTTTTTTTGGGAAATGTTCTCCTCACACTGGGGACATGCTTCCCCACATTTCCAAAAAAGGGGGCATGGGGAAACATTTCCCAAGGCACCCCCCAACCCCTGGAGTGTGGGAAGCAAGGTGGGCATGCCCCCCACCCTAGAGGATGCATCCACGTGGAAGACTGTTTTTTTCCCTTTTAGCTATCTTGAACCTTAATTATGTTATTATAAAGTACAAAGTAGAAATGAGGCTTCATGATAATAATTGTGTTAGGGATGTCAAATGCAATAAATGTTTGATTAACTATAATATGTATTAGTTTCCTTTTATTTGAAAGGTGTTGTAATTATAACCTATAAAAACAAACATTAATGAAAAGCATGGGAAGTTTTTCTTAGACACGTAAAAGTTTAATATGGATAATACAACATGCACACTAAATTAGTGAGAACAAATAGTCCTTCACCATCAATTGAGTGTTGATGTTGATTTCGACTAGATCTTTATTGGTTAGCCAAGCTTTAGCTGAAAAATCAGTCAATTCAACATATAGTCATTATGTTAGAATTCTACCAAGATATGTAGAAATAGGACATCCACAAAAACACATATTTGGCACAATCCATAGTAGCATTTCATTGATATGGCAGTGAAAAACATTTGGAACTCACTCACAAATACAATCCCTTTATTGGAAACATATGATTTCACATGAAATTTCCATAGGAAATATCTTTCTATGGAATTCATATCCTCACAATCACAATATCACCCAATGTTCCGCCCCTCCCCCAATTGAGGAAACCTTAACACAATGTCCCTTTATATTTATTTGTCACAGAAAAAATAGTTAAATTATCCCACCACCAAAAGTGTTAATGTTTTTGCTTGAATTGTTTTTTTCCCACATATGTTATTTTAAGAAACTTTAATTTATATTATTATTAAAAAAATTTAAATAATTAAAAAAACATAATAAAAATTTATAAAAAACTTTTTTTAATAAAATATTTATGAGTTTAGAAGTAGATTTTACACATAATTTCAAATGTATAACCCTACTCAAAAATACGTAATGTTATCCACAAAGAAGAGAATCTCATTCACATGGCCATAACCATAAATATTCAAAGAGGCACCAGGTCAGTAAGAACTTTCAATATGTAGTCCTTTACCTCCTTGTCAAAAATGGAAGAATCAAACTTACCACAGAAATCCATTAACAGAGGAAGAATAAAATTACCACAGAAATCCCTGTACTAGCCAGGCCATTTTTCAAGTACTCATTAAATGGGGGAACATATCCATTTGATATCCATTTTGCTTCTTGCAGATAAGATTCAAGGTATGGCTCCCACTAAACATGAGGTAACCAGTCAAATACATTCATTAATTTGCTAAGAATATTAACAACGTTTTTACTTGAAAACAAAAGAAATATGTTTTGTTTAGTTGTCTATATTCATAAACAATACATACGCCATTTTTTTGTATGTAGGCAGCAATATCCCGCCCTTTCTCTTTTAAAAATTCAGCAATCAATTCAGATAGTCACTATAATTTGAATTTGACTTTATTATGCAACATAAGCATAAATCTAACAAGATTTTAATGGAAAAGAAAATAAAACCAAGAAAAAACCAGACACAACAACAATCACACAATTGACACAGTGATTTACGTGGAAACTCAATACGGCAAAAAATACAAAGCAATGATAATCAAAATTCTTATTATTCAAGGGAGAATTACAATAGCCAATCACAAGCATACGGCCATCCTATCCTCTCTTCTCACACACTGTGCTACACTACATTGCTCATTGTTCACTTCACCTCTATGGGTATGCTCATATATATAGCATCTATCAAAGATTTAGACAAATTGATTACAATATGACCCACCAGTTACACAAACTAATTGTTCACTGTAGTGTGCATGCATGCACATTATATTTTTAGTCGATGTGCATGCAACCACATGGGAAATTAGTTGGCATGTTTTTAACAATCTCCACCTTGACAACAATTTACCTGATATATCATGCCCAAATTTATTCATCACCTTTCTTGCAAGCCAAGAGAAGCCAAACACCATCATAGATCTGCAACTTCTCTAACAATATTGTTATGTGAACATGTCTACACGATTCGCTCCAATATGGACCATTCTCCCTCCATCAGTGACATGTATTATAAACCAATGCACTTGTCCATTTTGATACATTGGACTATTAGTCAAATGCACAACACTTTGACCACGATAGAACGCCTCATCATGTACTTGTCCAAACTTCCCCAATAGATCCTTGCATTATTTGAAGACATAACTTGAGGTAGATCTCCTATTGTCCAAATCTCCTGAATCATAACCACAGACTAAATCACTGCAACCAATATAGGTGATACTTGTGCTTCTATGCTTCTAAGATAATGAAGCACTCATTTTCATGCTCTTCACCTGGTTTTTCCATGTTTCTAGTGACAACACCAACTGCATGTGAAATACTAACCATTTCCATCACAATCATCAAATTTCCTACTGACATACAATACTCGATCCATATAACCCTTTTCTTCTTCATTAGTTAGGACATAAACCTGAAGAAAATTTACAATGGAAAGCCAAAGGGATTTTACTAGTTTCATATAATTCATACCAAATTTCCTGAGTATCTTCACCACATATTTTTGTTGTAATAACTAAGCTTACCATATCTCGTGACTCTGTGTCTTTCCATGCCCAATATTTGTTGTGTTGCTCCTAGATCCTTCATATCAAACATCCTAACCAACTGAGCCAACGTGTTGATCTCATACACGCTTGCGTTTGCAACAATCATAATATTTAACACCAAGATAATAAATATACCATAACCAAAATGGTTATACACATTTCTTGTAAAATTTGGCTCACCATGAAGGAATCAAACATATTGTACCATTTTTCTAGCACGCTTCATGACATACAATGATTCCTGAGTTTGCAAACAAATCTTCTATTGCGATTCTAAACTAACCTTTATGACTATTCCATATACATCCCATTGTCCAGAAAACTCATGTAAAACAGTTTTAACATCTAGCTGTATTAACTCAAAATCAAGTAACACAACTAGTGCTAACATAACATGAATAAAAAAAAACATTTAACAATTGATGAGAAACTTTCATGGAAATCAATACCTTCCAAATACCCTTTTGCTACCAATCATGCTTTGAACCTTTCATCTTTTACTATGTTTGTTTTTATAAAAGGAGATTCACCAAACACCGCATTTGTGTCCATGATGATTCTATGGGAAGTAGGGTCCCATAATCTGCATCCCTTAACAACATCACCATATCAAATATCTACATATTTGATCCATGTCCTAATTAGAATGTTGATAAAAAACATAAGCATCACAACTGAATAATTTCACATTTGAGTAATTACCATATGACACGTTCATACCTCTTCCAGAATCTTCTAGTCTTTTGCAACTGATGGTGACCAATTTACCAGATAGCACAACCACTTATGCCTACAACTATTGTCGCAACTTGGAATTCCTGAACATTCCCCTTCGATCCCAACTTCCTTGCAATAATTTCCAAGTTCCATGGATATGAACCTACCTTCATCATATATTCTCAAACACTTGATTGACCTGCCAATGTTCAACTCTCTAAACATATCATCATTTCTACAGACCCACATTTCTGACCTGGACACATTACTTTACCTCGAACTTTGCATTCGAACAACTTTGACCAAATTCGACCAAGCCAACCTAAGTGAACCTTTGTCGCTCACCTCCAGGGACGTTACACTGAAGTCTCAGTGCTCCACCTTAACATGAACATTCCCTTGACCAAATCCATCCAAGTAATCCTTCATCGTTTACCTCCAAATCCATTTACAATGGAGTTCACCAAGATTTTTATAGGCTTCATTACATGCGATCCATGAACACAATACCATGAGCTACCCAAAAAACATGGACTCGGAAAACCATGTGCTTTAACCTAAAAACCAAATTTAACTCATTAACTCTTTAACCAAGTCCAGGTTAACCCAACATACATGCCCCCCCCACATATTCAATCTACCTAAATTTATGTCTAGACTTTTCATAGGTGACCCAATAACCAAGGGTACACATGCCTATCTAGGTCTTACAGACGTATGCCCATTTACATGCAATCAATATATTTTACAACTCCAAGGTTAGTACCTTTTTTTTTCACGGTGACTCAACCATCACTGCTCGTGTTGTTGCCTTGTTGTCTGAACAGATTCTGCATCTTGAGAGCTTCCATAACTCAAAGCTATTCTTGCAGTTCAATTTCTCCACTGCAAACTTAGAACTATGCACTTTCTCCATTAACAAAAAATTCTCGAAATATGGAGAAACAATTTTATTGTTCAAAGTTAAACCTCACAAAAGAAAGAGTGTACCTCTTAAACAAAAATGAATACACATATAAAAAAGATCATATATATATATATATCCACCTCACCTTTTCTTTAATAGGGCGCATCCATCCCCTTTAAACCTTTTATTCCTTAAAAGGAAAGGAAACATCCACCTCTTCAAATGATTTAGCAAGGCCATTCTTATACCATGGTCATCGCACTCGCCTTTTCCATGCGGTCTGCCTAACTTTGATCCAATGCTCGACGGTCCTTTTTCTCTTTGTTCTAGATCCTTCAACTTTGTTCTCGACTCTCTTTTGATATGGATCTTTCAACTTTGTGCTTGGTTAACCTGCTCTAATATCCTTTGCTCTTAGATGCCCGGATATGACTTGTTAGGCACTAGAAGCATAGGCCTAACAAGATTTTAATGGTAAAGAATGTTATATTTGCAAATGCGGAAACATAAATATCACATAAGACAATCAATAAGAATGCAGACAAGAAACAAAACAATTTACGTGGTTCACCCAAATGTTGGGCTACGTCCACCAAGCATAGGTATTGGTTGTCTTATTATTCAGATCAAGGAGATTACAGCCAGCAGCCTAGAGAGGGATTGAAGCCTGTGGCTTAATATTTGTCTCTCAGACACACATATTTAAACAATTCTCCCATGGTTACAATGAAACTAATTCATTAATTATACATTCTAAGTTAGGTTTCCTTATCTCAACCAAAATATGAATAATAGGAACTAGATCCACATCCTATGGGGATTTATTGTCACCATTTCAATAATCTCCACCTTGACAACAATTTGTCTGATGCCTTGTCCAATTTGATTCATCACCTTCAAGAGAAGCAAATCACAACCATAACTTCTCTTCAATACTGGTTCCAAAAAACATGTCTGCACAACTTGCTCGAATATGGACCATTCCACCTCCATTAGTAACATGTCTTACAAATTGATACCATGTCCAATTTAGGTAAGCTGAACTATGTGTCAAATGCACAAGTCTTTGACTATCACATAAAACAAAACCTACACTTTGTCCAAACTAACCCAATGGTCCCTTTATACTCATAAAAGACTGAACCTCAAGTAGATCTTTTCTTGTCCAAATCCTCCTGCAAAATCTGAATTATCTCAGACAAAAAACATTGAAACCATTGTAGGTGATACATGTGCCTCTAAGATACTGAATCACCCAATTTCACTACTTTACCTAGATTTTTCATGTTAACACTGACAACACCAACTACATGTGAAATGTTTGATACTTGAACATATAAAACCTTTCCATCACATACTTTTTACTTCCAACTAGCATACAATACATGAGACATAACCTTTTCTTCCATATTACAAGGATATACACTTGAAGAAAAACAAATGGAAAACCAAAGGGATATTTTCCAGTTTCACATTATTCATGTCGAATTTCCTGAGTATCTTTTCCTTATACTGCAACTGTGATAACCAAATATTACCATCTTCCCTGTCTCTATGTATTTCCATGCCCAAGATTTGTTTTTGTTGCTCCTTGATCCTTCACCATGAACATCCTTGCCAACAGAGCCAACCTGTTGATCTTAACTATGCTTTTACTTCAAAAAACATATCGTCAGTAATATAAACACCAAGATAATGAATGTACCATAAACACAATGGTTAAATTCATTTCTTGTAAAACTTGGCTCACCATGAAGGAATCACCCATCTTGTACCAATGCCCGATGTGCATTTCAGGCCATACAATGACTACTTGAGCTTGCAAACAAATATTTTGTTGCGATCCTAAACAAACCCTTCTAGCTGTTCGATATACATATCTCCTCATAAAAATCTCCATAAAAAAACTTGTCTTAGCATCTAGCTGCAACAACTAGTGCCAACGCTCCATGAATAGATAAAAGCTTAACAACTGACGAGAATATTTCATGGAAATCAATGCCTTCCAAATACCTTTCTGCTATCAATCATGCTTTATTCCTTTGATCTTTTACTATGTCTGATTTGAGAAGAAATCCATCAAACACTATCTCTATTAATGACAATCTATATCCCTTGACATTGTCATTATAACCAAACAAAGATCTATCTGTTCGATCTAGATCGTACTTAGAATGATGATGAGAGCATGAACATAACAATGAAGCAATTTCAAAAAAACTGAGTAATCACAAGAGAAGACTTGTTCAATATACCTCTTCCAGAATCTTCCAACCTTTTGCAACTAATGGTGACCGATTGTCCAGATAACACTTAACTGCTTTTGACCACAACTCATGCTACAACTTGGCATTACTAAATATGCCATTCGACTCCAATTGTCCTGCAATAATTTCCAAAATTCCAAGAAATATGAACCTGCCTCCATCATGTGTTCTCAAACCCTTGATTTAACCTGTGAATACATAAACACATCAACCTTTTTATTGACCCAAATTTTTGACTAGGGCACCTTCAGTGCTCCACCTCGAACAAAGTATTCAAAATCTTGACCAAATCCGGCCAAGACTACCAAATGAGATTTTCACTGCTCACCTCCAAGCCACTTTACAATGGAGTTTCATGACATGCTCCATGACATGAATGAGCCCTTAAACATGCTCCATGATATGCAATTCTATGGACACCATACCACAGGCAACCAATAATCATGGGCTTGAAACCCACAACTGTAGACCTATGTACAAGGTTTTAATTCATGACTCATGCCCCCCACCCTTCTTTAGTCTACCTAAATCTATGTCTAAACTTTTCATAGGAGACTTAATAGAACCAGGGGTATGCATGCCTAACTAGGTCTTAGAGAAATATGCCCAATTATATGTAACCAAAAAATACAACTCCATAAGAAAAATAGATGCCATTGAATTTCTCAATTTCGAACTTAGCACTTTGCATCTTTACCATTAGAGGAAACATAAAGAACAAACACCACTACTTGTAATAGCCAAGGCCCTTTCAAAAAATATGTGGAAGAATAATGGTTTATTCTCCACAAGTTTTAATAAAAATTTTAATCCAAAAACCTTTTACTAACCCCACCTTTTCCTCACCTTTTATTAAAAAGAAATATAAAAATTCACCTTCAGCACCTCCCAAGTGAGTTGTCGTGTGCTTCAAAGGGGTTTCCGCACCTCCCATGTGGCTGGCCTATGGAAATGTTGAACAAATACCCGTGGAGCCGCCGCACCTCTCGTTATGGCGGGCCTGTGGAAATTTTGAAATTTTACTCCTGTGTGAAGTGTGCACCAGTGGCCGCCGCGACCTTCGAGAGGAGATACCTGTGGAAATTTGGAGATCTACGCACCTCCAAAAATTTGATGCCCTCGACTGCCTTCTCCTCAAACCCACTCTGATACCACTTGTTATATTTGCAAATGTGGAAACATAAATATCACATAAGACAATCAATAAGAATTCTCCCATGGTTACAATGAAACTAATTCATTAATTATACATTCTAACTTAGGTTGCCTTATCTCAACGAAAAGCTGGATAATAGGATCTAGATCCACATAGTGTGGGGATTTGTTGTCACCATTTCAACAATGAAAATAAAACCAAGAACAAACCAGACACAACAATGATCACACAATTCATGATAATCCGTATTCTTATTATTTAAGGGAGAATTACAATAGCCAATCACAAGCATACAACCTTCTTCTCCTCTCTTCTCACACACTTGCTACTCTACATTACTCATTTCTCACTTCACCTCTATGAATATACTCATATATCTATCAAAGAGTTAAACAAACTCATTACAATATGATCCACCAATTACACAAACTATTCACTATAGTGTGCATACATGAACATTCTATTTTTAATGAATGTGCATGCAACGGTTTTCAACAGACTTCACCTTCTCACTCCCTTTACTAAGATTTATTTTTAGGTTGTTATAGACTTCACCTTGTCACTCCCTCACCGAAATCCCAAATCTATAGCGTTGATATCTTTGAGAGAATCTTTTGATCCCACTCTGATGCCTCTTTCGTTCCAACATATGACTGTATAAAGGCTAACCTATAAACGTAATCCATTGAAAGTTTTATTTCAGATTGAAAATGTCGATCAATTCCCAGACATTCGATCGTATCAATGACTTGAAGACATTTGATTAAATCGTGATCACAATTACTTTAGATATCTTCCATGTCACTCAAAAGTAGAAATTAGTCACTTTTAACTTTTAATAAAAAGATAATGTTATTTTTCTCCTTGACCCATTAAGATTACTAACCATATTCAATACATGCATTACCATTTTAACAAAATTCCAAACAAATGAAAATCAGAAAAGTGTAAGTTTCACTTTTGAATTCATATATGGTTAAAATCAGTCAAGTCAAACCACCGTGAGACCAAAAAAAATATAAAATAATTAAACTGTTTTTAAAAATAGCTATGTTACATAATAATTTATTTTTTAATAAGCAACTCTCTTGTTTGTGGGATAAGGGACTATTCTCTGGATTTGAACTTGTGATCTTTTAGGAAGAAACACATGTTTTTAACCATTAAACCCACAACCATGTACTACTGTATATGGCAACCATGTACTATTGTATATAAGATCAAAATAAATAAAAAAGAATAATTTCTAAAAATAAAAATAGAAATGTTACATGATAGTTTATTTATCCAATTATGATAAGTTATAGTAACCATGTACTATATCCTGAAATCAATATAATATCACAATAAATTCAAAGTGAAAAACAGTTAAACAATTTCTAAAAATAAAAATAAAAATAACAATATTACATCATACATGGTAGTTTATTTATCTAATTTTGATATGATACACCATGTACTGTATGCTGAAATCAATTAAAAAAAATCAAAATAAATACAAACAGTGATAGCTTATTTATCCAATTTTGATATGATATGTTATGTATTATATGCTGAAATCAATATAAAATTAAAATAAATCTAAAGAGAAAATGTCAATTGGGTATAGCTTGGATAGTTGTGAGGAATGACTGTTATCTTCCTCACATCTTTCAATTCCCTTAAAAATAACATGAATAAATATTGTTGTAATGGCTTGGAACCTATAATGAAAAGTTTCCTTTGCTACAATTGAATATAAAAAAAAAACTATTTTTTTCCATAAAGAGAAAAACAGTTCAACAATTTCTAAAATTAACAATATTCAACACCCATATACTTCAAGCATTTGACACCCATATACTTGCAGAGTTCTAAACCAAGAAAAAAGCCTCATATTCAACTACATTATTAGTAGAATCAAACTCCAATGTATATGAAAACTTAAATTCCACCAGAAGGAGATTCAATGACTATGCCAACACCCTTCCCAGATCTAGAAAATGAACCATCAAAATGCATGTCCCATACTTCACTAATTCTTTCATCTTTAGCTTCTTCTTCTATGGGCTCTAAAGAGTTAGACAAGATGACATGATTTCCAAAGTCTTCTTATTTATAATTTAATTCATTCCTAGGATTCCTTGGGTCTTCTACATGATACCTCCTTTCCAATTCTCTGTTCAATCTAAACATGACTCCATCTAGAGTGGGAATGGTTGCATAAGTTAAATCCATTTGTATATTACCCCCCAAATATGCAGTTGTTTTTCTTGAGAACAACATACCCCAAGAATCCGGTACATCAAACACCACTATGTCCATTTCTATTAGAATATCAGGGAAGGCAGCCAAATGCACTTGTAATATTTTTATCAAACCATGCACCTTAATCATTTTACTATCCATGGCGCAAATGTTATGGTAAGGCCTTGAAATCCTTAAATTTAAATGTTCCATTACTTTCTTTGTCATAACATTGGAACTTGCTCCAAAATCAAGCATGCAATTGTGAAGGAGATGGTTATTCACAAGTAGAGAAAGAAAAAAAAATGGTTGATTCTTTTTGTTTCCCCTATCCCAATTTTGCAAAATCACAGGTGCATCCTAGTAAGCTACAACTTGTGGCTTTTTGATATTACTGTGAGGAGGATCTTCTATAGCTTTGAGTAGTTTCTCTTTTTGAGATGGAATCTTCATAATTTCTGCTACAGGGACCAACATTTTTTCATTATTAAACCATCCTCCTAAGTCAATATTTAATTTTTTATTTGTAGGAACAATTGATTTAGGAGAGGGAGGAGGTACCTTAGGAACACTTGCTTGTGGCTTATCTTGATTTCTGGTTCCATTCCTTTTATAAGTGAAGCCTCTATATCCAGGCATTTCTGATACTTGCTTGGGAGTAGGCTTAGGACCAATTTTTTCGGTTCTTTTGTCCACAACTTCATTCATGCAATTTACATCCCTACCATGCTCTCTTAATTCCATCCATTCATTCATGCCCACATTATATTTCTGACCACACATGTTAACCTACTCATTTTCTGATTTAGAGGACTCTTCTTCATCACAAATTTGAATAAAGACTTTGCAAGTTGATTCTTCATGAAATTCCCCACAAGGCCTACAATATGGGATAACTTGGTGGTCAACCAAGTTAGTAGACTCAAAAGGATTTGGGGGCCTTTTCTCTTGAGGTGGAGGTCTCTTTTTCCACTTATTATTTGTCTTATGATGCGATTTATTAACTTGATCCATTTCCATGGCTATCGACCTATTTTATACAACTACCATTTGATTATCATGGTCAATCTTCATTTTCTTAATTAATTGGGTGAGATCCTTTATGTCATCATTAGAATATTCTTGATTTTCCACTTTCTTCCTCTTCTCCTCATCGGGCTTGGAAGAAGTTCCCCTTGACAAACAAGGTAGATTTGACTTCCTATCATCTTGCATATTTTTATCTATTTTATTAGCATACTTTTACGCATATTTTAAACTTGTTGGCTCTTTATCCCTTAACTGATATCTGATTTCACCCTCAAAGGATTCCATATAATGAATTAAGATATACACATCAGGAGGCTTAATAGTTTGAGAGAGGATTTTAACCAGGTCATTAAATCTCTTATTGAATTCTTCCATTGTTTCATTTTCCTTCTTTTGACTAGATTTTAGAGCAACCAATAAATGATGATTGTCCTTCTTGTCACCCCATCTATCCATGAAGGCATCATGTATTTCCATTAAGGTGTTAAATTTGTCATCATCTTGTTCCACGAACCAGTTTGCGACATCTTCTTCCAAAGATAAGACAGAAAGATTCATCTTAACATCTTCATAATTGTGAGCATTACACCATCTATTGATGCACAAGTTGAAGTTTTTGACGTGAGTCTTGGCACTAATAGCATTGTTTCCCTGAAAATAAGGTGATTTATCAATAGATTTGTCAAGAAGAGGATGAGGATAATCTTGAATATTGGTAAACTCACATGGCTTATATGGATCACCCATAGGTGATGTAGGATTATTAGGTACAAATAATAGATGCATATTAGAGATTGCTTTTTCTCCAAGACTTTCAAGGAGCCTACAAGGAGCTACTCTATTTTTTCTCTTCATATACACCCTTTCAGGTTCAGGAAGGGAATCAACCAACCCTTGAGGGTTTCTCCTAGTAGGATACCTCAGAGAATGGGTAAATGGAGTCACCACTTGGTGATTAAGAAATATATAATAACAAATTTTAAGTTGTGATAAATTAAGGAATAAGTTATTACTTAGTCTTTAAAGAATTAATTAAAATTGTCAATTAACCAAAGATAAGAGATTTATCCCCAACAAAGGCGCCAAAGATGTTTCCTCCTAATACAAACCTACAAACATGGAGAAGTCTCCAACCCACTTGGTGCGTCCTTGGAGGCACAAACCTGAGTCTAGACTCACTGTCACCTCAATCTAGACTCCTTCCGTCTAGGCTCACTCCTAGGGAATCGAAGGGGGGTAGACCCTATTAAACTATGTGAAAGATTTATTTTAGTTATAGGAGTTAATTAATTTATGGATTAAGGAGACCCAACCCAATGACAAGAAACAATGAAAAATGCAATTCTTTTAATGACGGGAAAAACCTTTCTTTACAAAATAACAAAAGACTAGTGCCTAAAGATTACCAAATTTCACTTATTGATATATGCACAATAAAATATGCCTCTACAACTTGAAACAAAATATGGAATATATACACAATGATTTAAGCAAATAACTTTACACTTAAGACAATTATTTCTTAAAGAATAAATAATGCTTTGGCAATTAAATATTCACAAGTAAAGAACTTGCTGAAAAATAATGAAATGTAAATGCTTGAAAATAAATTACATGAAAAGGAAATTTCAAGACTTGAAATTTAAATGTTTTGAAATGTGAGTAGGTTGCTTTTAATAAATTTCAAGGTCTCTCTTTAGCTTAGGGTAATTAGGTGTGAATTGTGAGAATCCTAAACTATGTGACTACCCCAAGCTCCTTATCCCCTAACTAAGAGGAAGTGTTGGGTGCTCAAAACGACAACACCAAGGTTCACCCCTAGCTCCACAAGTCAAATCCAAGGTGTTAGGCACTCAACAAGGTGGAAACTTAGTACCGTGAAACCGTCCTTGACTACAACCCCTTCTAGCCTCCTCAAGTCACCTCTTTTTAATGGTTAAACAATAATGAAATTGAGTGCCTAATTAGACTAGCCACACGATCCTTTTCCCTTTATTGTTACCAAAGATCCACAAAGTTGCAAGGAGAGGGAATATGGGGCAAATGGTGGGGTGAAGTTTTAATTACTTGCAAAAATTGAAATCTTAACTACTGTCCAACACAATTTTGTAAGGGTGGCAAAGCCACTCACATGCAAGGTGTGGGAAAAATAACAATAACTTAGAAAGATGAAAATAACTAACTAGCCACAGAACTTTGTCTCAAGGACAAAGGTGGGGAAAAATTAGACAAGTTAACAAGCCTCACAACTTTGTCACAATGTGGAGGACGGGCCTACCAATTTTGTGACCAAGGTGGGAAAAAGAATCGAAAGTAAAAAACGTAAATGCTAGCCACTCAACCTTCTCTTTGTGGGAGAAGTGGGGAAAAAAATTGAGCAAGAATCAAAAACCTAAACTAGACAGCATGATTTTGCAAGGGTGGCAAGGCCACTCACATGCAAGGTGTGGGAAAAATATTTGAAATACTTTATAGTTTTACAAATTTGGAAAATAAATAAAGAATGCAAGCCCAAGAGACTCTATTGGGCTACTTACAATGATTTAGAAAGTAAAAGGACTGAAAGGGTTGGGCACCACAACTCTTGGATGCTTTCTTGAGTTTCTTGTGGACAAAAATGGGTAGCACCTACCCTTAAACTGGCAAAAACCTGCATAAAACTGTTGATACTGAGAGGGGGGTGAATCAGTATCAAGTACAATTTAAAAACCTTTCCAACTTATACTTAAACCATTCAATTATATCCAATGACCAATGAACAATAGTATACGAGTTACACCAATACACCACAATACAACATGCACAATATATGAGAAATAATCAATAGTTATTGTTCAAGGGAAGTAATAACTTGCTTCAGGACTGGTCAAAACCTTATCTTCCACAAAGCGTATCTCCATAATTATAGCGAATCAAGAGTTGAAACTTTTAACACATGTACCTTGATATGTCTTCTCAATACCGTAGCAATTTCACCATCTGAATCATTCTAGAAAAAAATTTATAGTGAAAATGGTAAGATGACCTGAAAATAACATACCTTGGTAAACATCACCAAAAGACTTCATCCTCCCTTGAAATCTAGCCTTCTTTACTTCTGATTTCCTCTAAAATTAGTCTTGTGTATCAAATGAATGTATAAAGATATTTATTTATACCATTTATGTCATTTCCTTTTTAACATTAGGGTCGACCTGACACTTTCTTATTTTGTAATTCTTTTCTTTAATTATCTTCAGGGCCTACATGTACTTCTTTCTTCAATTCACTTTGCCATCTTTAGAAATTCATTTCTCCTCAACCATGAGGATCCACGTGACGTTCCACATACCACTGGAAACAAAATGATGTATACTATCCATCCATGGGTGTTGTATATACATGTGCATTGTCCTTCATGTCCAAATACCTTCATCAATATTGCAGTCCAAAACCAATGACTAGGGTTGACATCAATGACAACAACCAATCTTCCAACAATATCCCCCTTTTTCATTGATGGCAACACTCATGCTCCCCCTATCATCATGATCCCAATTTCTCTCCCCCTTTGACATCAATGGAAAAGGGTAGGGCTTCTCCCCCTGAGTTTAATGGAAAAAGGTAACCTTCTTATTTGGGGTTGCTCCCCCTGAACATGTGGCACTCAATAACACTTCATCCTTATTTTTGGTCTTTGGGACTTTTTCTTCCTTGGAATTCTTTTGTGTGGATTTTGTCTTCTCTTTCTTCTTCATGTCTAGGATGTATATGTTTTTTGGTCTTCTTGTTGTAGTTGCAACCAATCTTCCTGAGTTATTTTCTCTGATTTTACATTTCCGGGAGTCAAACATAAGAGTGTATCCTTGATCACATATTTTGCTGACACTAAGGAGATTATGCTTTAGATCTTCAACCAATAAGACTTTTCCTGCTTTTACATTTTCACTTCCAAGATTTACAGTTCCTTTTCCAAGTATTTTGGTAGATGAGTCATCTCCAAATGCAACATTTCCACCCTTTTTCTTCAAGCTGACAAATTTACTTTGATCTCTGGTCATATGAGATGAGCACCCACTGTCTATGAACCATTCATCTTCTTCTTTTCATTCTTTAGTGATCAATGCTATTCGAAAATTTTCATTGTGTGGAATTTCTTTCCTTTTCCATGTTGTAGTTGGTATACAGAATTTTGGCATATGATTATCTTCCTTCATCTCTCTGCAATCTCGTGCTTTGTGACCAAGATTATTGCACTTGTAACATACAATATTTTGATCCATCAATGGGTCAAATGGATTATAATGTCTGTTGATAGGTCTACGAACATTTCCATATCTATTATTTTCACCATTCATGTAGCTTGCATAGTTATTCCGTTCATTGATTCTACAATTGATTGCCTCGTGTCCAAAATTTCCACAAGTATAACAATGTCCAAGAAAGAAATTTTGATACCTAGGAGTAAGTGATATTCTTTGTGGTGTGGTCCATCTGGATTCACAATCTATTCTTCTATAGTTTCCTTCATAATTATTTCTTTCATACCTGATGGGAGAGGATCTTCTTGATGTCTTATTCTTTCTGAATTCTAGTCTTCTATCTTGTTGTTCAACTTGTTCTCGAGTGTTGGTTTCATCATTTTCAACTTCCTTCTCTTGTTTTGTTGTCTTCAAACTTTGATTGTATCCTAGTCTTGTCTTGTCGTTTGGAGATCTTTTACTGCTAAGGATCTCATCTAATTTTTCAGTTCTTTTTCAAACTTCTTCAACTTTTCTATTGTCAATAGTAGCTCGCCTTTTGTGTGAGCCAATTATGCTTTCAATTTCTCATAATATTCTAATTGTTCCTTCAAGATATTAATGGTCTTTTCAAGCTTGTATTTCTCTTCTTCACAACTACTCAATTCACCTTTTAGTATTATGTTTGTGTTTCTAAGCTTTCTATTTTCAATTTCAACATGCTTCAACTTTTCAATATTCTCATCTTCTTGTTCACTCTCTACATTGTATTTGTATCCCCAAAAGGAATCAAGGTTGGTTTCTTCATCTGAATCTTCTTCACAGATGATTTCTTCTTCTTTAGAATTATTGTGATCATCATCCTGGGTTTCTTGGGTTATGAAGAGGACTTCTCCTCCATCATTATATTCTTCATCACTCTCATCTGAGGAGATTTCATCATCCTTGAAGTAGAAGATCTTTTTATTGTTGAGACTTCTCTTTTTATAGTAGAAGTTTTCAACAATATGTCCTATTCTACCACAATTAAAGCATTTGAGAGGAGACTTACTTTTGTATCTTCCACTTCCCTTCTGGAACCTTCTTACGAAATTTTCTATTTCTTCATCAAGGTCGTTATCCTTGTATTTTGTCTTCTTTATGGATTTAAAAGCTACTTCATTGTTTGGCCGATCACTTTCTGTACATGTTCTCATTTCATATGCTATAAGAGACCCATGTAATTCATCCATTATCATTGTTGTCAAGTGCCTAGTTTCTTCAATGGCAGATACCTTAGCATAATACTTCAAGCTCAACACTTTTTGTACAACCAATGATTCATCGAGCTCTTCACCTAATCCTTTGATAGAATTAATAACTTCATTAACTCCAAGAAGATAGGTTGCAATATCTTCCTTTTCATTCATCTTCAAATTTTCAAATTCTTCTCTATGTCATTGAAGCTTGACTTGCATAACTTTTGGATCACCTTCGTAGATACTCTTGAGTTTGTCCCATATCTCTTTAGCAGTGATGTAGCCCATCACTTTGCTAGCAATGGTTGGTGCTAATGCTGCTAGAATAACATGTCTAGTATTTGAATTACAAATCATAAGCTTCTTCTCATTTGGATCGGTTGGAGCATTATTTGGGATTACATAGCCATTTACAACTGAGTACCAAATGTCTACTCCCAAATCCGTTAGGTAAGTTTTCACTCTATCACTCCAGTATGCATAATTTCTTCCATCGAATTTTTGAATCCCATTTGAAATTTGCTCATGGTCATCCATCTCTGCTCAGGATTTTCCTTCTAGTGGTTAAACTGTTTTGAAGGCAACCTGCTTTGATACCAATTGTTGATACTGAGAGGGGGGTGAATCAGTATCAAGTACAATTTAAAAACCTTTCCAAATTATACTTAAACCATTCAATTATATCCAATGAGAAATGATCAATAGTATAAGAGTTACACCAATACACCAAAATACACCATGCACAATATATGAGAAATAATCAATAGTTATTGTTCAAGGGAAGTAATGACTTGCTTTAGGACTGGTAAAAAACCCTATCTTCCACAGAGTGTATCTCCATAATTATAGTGAATCAAGAGCTGAAACTTTTACCCAAGGTACCTTGATATGTCTTCTCAATACCATAGCAATTTCACCATATGAATCGTTCTAGAAAAACATTCATAGCGAAAATGGTAGGATGACCTGAAAATGACATACCTTAGAACACATCACCAAAAAACTTCATCCTCCCTTGAAATCCGGCCTTCTTTACTTCTGATTTCCTATGAAATTAGACTTTTGTATCAAATGAATGTATAATGATATTTATTTATACCATTTATGTCACTTCCTTTTAACATTAGGGCCGACCTGATACTTTCTTATTTTGTAATTATTTTCTTTAATTATCTTCAAGGCCTACATGTCCTTCCTTCTTCAATTCACTTTGTCATCTTCAAAAATTCATTTCTCTTCAACGATGAGGATCCACGTGACGTGCCACATACCACTGGAAACAAAATGATGTATAGTATCCATCCATGGGTGTTGTATATACATGTGCATTGTCCTTCATGTCCAAATACCTTCATCAATCTTGCAGTCCAAAACCAATGACTAGGGTTGACATCAATGACAACAACCAATCTTCCAATAAAAACAACAATGTTTGTATGCTGAAAATTTTTAAAAATGGCTTAGACCAAGTAAGTATTTGTTAGCACATAAAACATAAATTTTATGAGTAAAAATATGAACTTGAGAGTGATTATATTTGCAAGATTGGAGAGAAAATATGTGAAGAATAAATAAGAAAGAGTTGGAAATGATTTCAGAAAATAAAGTGAAGCTTCTTGTGGTTGGACAAGTGGGATTTCCACTCCTCCAAGCCTTTGGTAACCCACAAATAGAAATCCTTCTACACAATGAGACAAGAAGGTGAGATCCTCACAATGGTTTGTAAAATACTTTGCAAACACAAAGAGAAGCAACCCACATAAAATTATGATAATACTATCACAAATCTATCCCTAGCAAAATACTTTGCTTGGGGTCTCCAAGTAGAACAATGCAAGCAAGGAAATACATGAAAAAATTGCAGCAATATTAACTCAACTAAAACACCATGGAATAACACCAATAACACACCAAGAGAACACCAAGATATTCTCCAAAGCTTCACTTTTATTATCCAAAGATATGGCTGCAAATATGCAACAAGATTTACAAGAGAAAATTTGGGAGAGAGCAAGAGAGAGTGAGGAGAAATTAGGGCAGCATGAAGTTACAATGAGATTTGATCTCAAAATGAGGAGATTTGGACTTTTTTTAAGGGATATATGGAGAGGATACCCCCTTTGCATGCTCTCCAAGTGTCATTCCATGCAAAGGAGAGTCCACTCCAAGAGGGGCACACCATGAGGAAGGGGAGCGCACCATGAGGGAGAGAGTTAAGTTATTAGGGTGTGGGAACCCCCTTTCCACGTATAAACCTATCTGTAGGAATCCAAGGGGGTCACCCAAGATGTGGGTACCCTCTCCAACATTAGATTTTCCACTTTCCAAAACATTCATGGAGAGGGGGGGTGCCCCTCTTGCTAGGGAAACACATCAACTTGTTAATTCTTGACTTGGGTTGGGGGGGGCCGGGGGGGGGTTCTCTAAGTGGATTACCACCTTCTAACTTAGGAATTAATTAGTAAACATTTCCTCTCCATTTTTCTTGACTTTAGACTCATTTACAAAATTTGGCATTTTTACCTTAGCAAAATATTTGTTGATTTTTCAGTGACTTAGACTCCTCATGGACATTGACCTACCAAAACTTGTCCAAATGAGCTGAAAATTGGTCCAAGGATGTATGGGGTCATAAGACATTTTATTTGATCACTCATAGACCTATACAAAATCCCCAAGGACCAATTTTTTACATTTTACATAAAAAAAACAATTAAAATTTTCCAATTAATGAGAGATTTTAATTATTAAAAATACCTATCAAAACTTAGCGGAATTCTGCTAGACTCTAGGATATGTCTAGCATGGTCATTTACAAGACTTATAAACCTTATTTACCTACTGGGCTCGATCATTAGAATGTATTTCACCACTTTGGAGGATTATTGAGTGAAAAAATTAAGTAATTAAAATTGCCAAAAAGAAAAATTAATTACTTAAGGGAAAAAAAAAACGTTCGATGAAAGGAATTCCCTAATGATAAATTCCTATACCACTAAATTATTACAAAACTTGATCCATGCTAACATGTTACATTACCAAAAAAATCCCATGTAGGGGAGAGAACATTACGTGGAGAAGAGGAGAGAGAAATAGAAGTTTTGTGGGCCAAATTGCCTTGTTGAGCCATAGGTATTCAACCTTGTCATGGCACAAGGTACATATCTTCATGGTACATGACGTTGACACTTAGGTGGTCAAAAAATCCCCAAAAAAAATTGTTTTCATCATAATATCAACTAAAGTCTGTTGAAACATCGACAATAGACCGATGAACTTGTTGTGAATCCGATGGTGATTGGGTTGGATGACTAACATTTCTTTAGTCATACCATCAACAAACATCTGTGTCAAAGGTTCGAAGAATGTTTCATTAATTAAAAAATAATAATTTGGATCATGTTGAGTTGAGTAAGCCATGTTGAGTTGGGATTTTTGCAAGTCAAGTGCATTAAATCACTTTCCCACCTTCAAGCATTAGATATTCACACCTCAATCTACAAAGGTGCCAGGAAAATACTATTTTCTCAACACTTCTTACTTGGCCAAAATTGCATATTTCTTCATTTTATAAACTCAAAAAATGGCCTTCTCATTGCAATTTTCTTCAATTAAGTGATTTGACTAAAGGTCCAGGAACATGCCTCCATTTTTAGTCATCATTGCTCATGAAAATATTAAATGGACCTGACAGTCAATGCAATTTTGAGCCTAAAAAATTAAAGTTCCATTTGAAGCTCTAATGGGTCCTTTTGATCTCTATGATGTAGTTAATGGATTCAAGGCTTCTAATATTTCATGGTCAGGCATTCTCAGAAGAATTTCACTAGGATGGAAACTACTATCTTAGGATTTTCACTAGAATTGGTCCAAGGAGAAAATGTGATTTTACAGCAAGATTAATTTGGGCATTTCCTCCAATAGCAAATATATTGGTTAATTCCTTTTTTTGTGCAAGAAAGAAGTATATTGAAAAGGGACTCCACATCTACGAAGACTTATGGGATAAATAGAGACCAGGATGGTTGACTTGGAAATTTATCAACTATGGATGAGGGTTGTCAACTATCAACAAACAAGCTTGCATAGAAATATGGTCAAATTCTAGTTTGTTTTAGATGAACTTGGAGTCCTTTTATAGAGTACAAGACTAAAGAACTATATGATAAAACCCTCTTGAAGTTCCCAATTGTAGCATGTATTAATAAATGACAGGCCTTAAAATATATTGAAGCCCAATGAATTAGAAAGTGTCAATATACATGGAAAGTTCACTTGTCATTTAAGTCGGGGGTGGTTGGATGCTTGGTCCTTGTCGA
>ML807261.1:258758-272186 GCA_009831015.1 Picea engelmannii
CACAATACAACCCTCAAAAGAATTCTTTTATCTAAATATGATAAAAAGGTATAAAAAAATACATCAATTTCTCTCTTAATGACTAGCAGAACTACGCCTAGGAAAAGAAAATGCTAAATTGTAAGTGTCATTGATCCCTTACAGTCCCATTGACTTATTTGATAATTGTTGGACATTAATAAATTTGTCTTGAGGTTACCTTACCAATATTATTCACTTTATGCAACATAGGAATACATATAAAGAAGAAGATAAAGGGGTTGAAAAAGTGTTAATCAATAGTACTCATGAAAGAGACATTCAATGGAGAGCTTCAATTGTCTTTGTCTCTCTTTTAAAGTTAATGTCAGGTAGCACACCTCTGAAAATACTTATGTTGGGAAGCAAATTCAACATCATTTTTATATTACTATTATGATTTAATCTTTCATCAAGTAATCGATATTTTGTTAGTGACTCTAAATGTTCACTAACATGAAGCTGAACTACTAGCTCTGAATCAGGTCTACACATCTATTTTACACCTCAAGATGTTGCAAAAAACTGGGGAAAAAGAGAGACCCACATTCCACGACAACTAAATCCATCTCTAGAATCAAATCCAAAGTTAATTCTATCTGTGATCTAATTCCACTAGATTTGAGATTATGAACATTGAATGGAAATAATTTAGCCACTAACAACTAAACTACACATTCTGAGTTTCAAAAGAAAATATCAAAAGATAAGGGAAAGGAAAAGAGAACTATTTATGGTGAATATTTAAGGGTTTCCAAATAACAAGAATATTGAACAAAAATAAAGCAACAATTATTAATATTAAAGAGGGAAAACACAAATTTTTAATTGATTTAAAATGCATTCCATCAGTACAGTGGGGAATCAAAAGTTGTATCACTTTGAAAACAATGTCATTGAGACGTTTTCCCTTTCCATTCTCAAGGAAGTGCACATCCCCCCAAAATAAAGGCGACATTCACCGTATTATCATATCCAATGAAATGCATTGCATCAATGCATCAATAAATCTAATTAGCAAATCTTCAAGTTCTACACTAAAGCTAAAATTCCAACCTAGTCTTACTTATAAAGTAAAAGTTGACCATGAATTAAGAAATAAATGCTAGAGATAGGGTCATCCTTCCATTTCCTATTCATCTGGCATGCATAACTATTAAAAAAAAGGATATTCTAAGCATCATAGAAGATTCACTTGCAAAACAAAGTATAAGGATAAGGTAATGCATTAAAAAACAAAGAGGAAGGAATGAGATGCATCTATAAGACAAACTTTGATGTGTCCCAAAGAAAAGGAGAAAGTTGAGGAAACGTACAAAATATCATAATTTGTATGATAAAACTAGATAAAATAGTCTAGTGATATATTTATCTCCAAGGAAAAGGATAGATTACCTATTGCGCAAAGAACTCTTAATCCAAATATGCCATTGACACGTTCATCTTGAATGGTCTTTGCACGCTCAATGGCCATTTGTTTAATACTAACCTACAAATCCTACAATATCAATGTTGCAACTTGCTTCATACCAACTTAGACTTGAAAATTTGGCAAAATTGAAGTATTATTTCAAGTAATGCACATTCAAGTTGGATTCATAAATTTGACAAAATAAAAGCAATACTTCAAGTTAGAAAAGTGAATGTTTTTCCTAATCCTTGGATTGATTCACACATAAGCAACAATAGGTAGAAACATGGAAAAGACATCAATGTATCATTAAAGTCATAATCTGTCATGATAATTAGTAAGAGATAAATAAATAAGATTGTAGGTTTGACAGAAAAACTAACATAGTTACAAAATCATGAAAAGAAAAAGCCTTGGCATGAAATGAGATTTCGAAGGAGATAAGAAATTATTGACAAGACTATGGTCGATTTTTCCTTTACATACCTTATGTCTCTGTAAAACCATACTAATAGCGTAATTCCATAAAGGAGAAGCATTAACAAAAGTCATGACTCGTTTTTCCTATGTTCCACCATGTTTCCAAGATGGGGGAGGATGGGTGTGGGGAAACACACTTAGGGAACATGTGGGAGCACCCCCAAATTTTAGGGAAATTCATGGGGGACAAGGGAACATTAGGGTCCCTAGCATAGTGATCCCCATATCTAAAATTATATATATATAATAGATGATTACATGATGCAAAATCCCATTATAACTCGATGGTATTGACTAATGCCAATCCCATACCCTCATACATGATAGAATCCAATAGAAATGTTACAATAGTGTCAACCCTAAAATCATAAAAAATGTTAAGTCTGTTGAATTCTAAAAAGGATATGAATCTAATTTATCCATATGAAGTCTGTAGAGGTTGGAACCACTCTCAAACATCCTTAAATAGTTAATGGTAACGTTAAAAATTTAAAATAAAGATGTACAAAAGGTAAGATAAAAGAGAGTTTCAACTTTTAATTTAAGAATTTAATATTACAATTAATTACCAAGGTCACAAACTCCTAAAAGCTCAATCCCTATATTTTTTTTGTCTTTAAGGGTTGTTGGCTAAAAAAACGGGGGGGGGGCACCCAGACACCCCTCTTTTAGGGAAATGTTCTCCCCACACTGGGGACATGCTTCCCCACATTTCCAAAAAAGGTGGCCTGGGGAAACGTTTCCCAAGGCACCCACCGACCCCTGGAGTGTGGGAAGCAAGGGGGGCATGCCCCCCACCCTAGAGGATACATCCACGTGGAAGATTGTTTTTTTCCCTTTTAGCTAACTTGAACCTTAATTGTGTTATTATAAAGTACAAAGTAGAAATGAGGCTTCATGATAATAATTGTGTTAGGGATGTCAAATGCAATAAATGTTTGATTAACTATAATATGTATTAGTTTCCTTGTATTTGAAAGGTGTTGTAATTATAACCTATAAAAACAAACATTAATGAAAAGCATGGGAAATTTTTCTTAGACACGTAAAAGTTTAATATGGATAATACAACATGCACACTAAATTAGTGAGAACAAATAGTCCTTCACCATCAATTGAGTGTTGATGTTGATTTCGACTAGATTTCTATTGGTTAACCAAGCTTTAGATGAAAAATCAATCAATTCAACATACAATCATTATGTTAGAATTCTACCAAGATATGTAGAAATAGAACATCCAAAAAAACACATATTTGGCACAATCCATAGTAGCATTTCATTGATATGGCAGTGAAAAACATTTGGAACTCACTCACAAATACAATCCCTTTATTGGAAACATAGGATTTCACATGAAATTTCCATAGGAAATATCTTTTTATGGAATTCATATCCTCACAAACACAATATCGCCCAATGTTCTACCCCTCCCCCAATTGAGGAAACCTTAGCATAATGTCCCTTTATATTTATTTGTGATAGAAAAAATAGTTAAATTATCCCACCACCAAAAGTGTTAATGTTTTTGCTTGAATTGTTTTTTTCCCACATATGTTATTTTAAGAAACTTTAATTTATATTATTATTAAAAATTTTAAAATAATTAAAAATAATAATAATAATTTATAAAAACCTTTAATAATAAAATATTTATGAGCTTAGAAGTAGATTTTACACATAATTTCAAATGTATAACCCTACTTGGAAATACATAAAGTTATCCACAAAGAAGAGAATCTCATTCGCATGGCCATAACCATAAATATTCAAAGAGGCACCAGGTTGATAAGAACTTTCAATATGTAGTCCTTTACCTCCTTGTTAGAAATGGAAGAATCAAATTTACCACAGAAATCCATTAACAGAGGAAGAATCAAATTTACCACAGAAATCCCTGTACTAGCCAGGCCATTTTACAAGTACTCATTAAATGGGGGAACATATCCATCCGCTATCCACTCTACTTCTTGCAGATAAGATTCAAGGTATGGCTCCCACTAAACATGAGGCAACCAGTCAAATACATTCATTAATTTGCTAAGAATATTAACAACGTTTTTACTTGAAAACAAAAGAAATATGTTTTGTTTAGTTGTCTATATTCATAAACAATACATACGCCATTTTTTTTGTATGTAGGCAACAATGTCCCACCCTTTCTCTTTTAAAAATTCAGCAGTCAATTCAGATAGTCACTAAAATTTGAATTTGACTTTATTATGCAACATAAGCATAAATGTAACAAGATTTTAATGGCAAAGAAAAAAAAACCAAGAAAAAACCAGACACAACAACAATCACACAATTGACACAGTGATTTACGTGGAAACCCAATACGGCAAAAAATATGAAGCAATGATAATCGATATTCTTATTATTCAAGGGAGAATTACAATAGCCAATCATAGGCATACAACCATCCTCTCGTCTCTTCTCACACACTGTGCTACACTACATTGCTCATTGTTCACTTCACCTCTATGGGTATGCTCATATATATAACATCTATCAATGATTTAGACAAATTGATTACAATATGACCCACCAGTTACACAAACTAATTGTTCACTGTAGTGTGCATGCATGCACATTATATTTTTAGTCGATGTGAATGCAACCACATGGGAAATTAGTTGGCATGTTTTCAACAATCTCCACCTTGACAACAATTTACCTGATATATCATGCCCAAATTTATTCATCACCTTTCTTGCAAGCCAAGAGAAGGAAAACACCATCATAGATCTACAACTTCTCTAACAATATTGTTATGTGAACATGTCTGCACGATTCGCTCCAATATGGACCATTCTCCCTCCATCAGTAACATGTATTATAAACCGATGCACTTGTCCATTTTGATACATTGGACTATTAGTCAAATGCACAACACGTTGACCACGATAGAATGCCTCATCATGTACTTGTCCAAACTTACCCAATAGATCCTTGCATTATTTGAAGACATAACTTGAGGTAGATCTCCTATTGTCCAAGTCTCCCGAATCATAACCACAAACTAAATCACTACAACCAATACAGGTGATACTTGTGCTTCTATGCTTCTAAGATAATGAAGCACTCATTTCCATGCTCTTCACCTGGTTTTTCCATGTTTCTAGTGACAACACCAACTGCATGTGAAATACTAACCATTTCCATCACAATCATCAAATTTACTACTGACATACGATACTCGATCCATATAACCCTTTTCTTGTTCATTAGTTAGGACATAAACCTAAAGAAAACTTACAATGGAAAGCCAAAGGGATTTTACCGGTTTCACATAATTCATACCAAATTTCCTAAGTATCTTCACCACATATTTTTGTTGTGATAACCAATCTTACCATATCTCATGTCTCTGTGTCTTTCCATGCCCAATATTTGTTGTGTTGCTCCTAGATCCTTCATATCAAACATCCTAACCAACTGAGCCAACGTGTTGATCTCATACATGCTTGTGTTTGCCACAATCATAACATTTAACACCAAGATAATAAATACACCATAACCACAATGGTTATACACATTTCTTGTAAAATTTGGCTCACCATGAAGGAATCAAACATATTGTACCATTTGTCTAACATGCTTCATGACATACAATGATTCTTGAGTTTGTAAACAAATTTTCTGTTGAGATTCTGAACTAACCTTTATGACTATTCCATATACATCCCATTTTCCAAAAAACTCATGAAAAATAGTTTTAACATCTAGTTGTATTAACTCAAAATCAAGTAACACAACTAGTGCTAACATAACATGAATAAAAAAAAACGTTTAACAACTGATGTGAAACCTTCATGGAAATCAATACCTTCCAAATACCCTGTTGCTACCAGTCATGCTTTGAACCTTTCATCTTTTACTATTTTTGCTTTTATAAAAGGAGATTCACCAAACACCACATTTGTGTCCATGATGATTCTATGGGTAGTAGGGTCCCATAATCTGCATCCCTTAACAACATCACCATATCAAATATGTACATATTTGATCTGGGTCCTAATTAGAATGTTGATAAAAAACATAAGCATCACAACTGAATAATTTCACATTTGAGTAATTACCAGATGACACGTTCATACCTCTTCCAGAATCTTCTAGTCTTTTGCAATCGATGGTGACCAATTTACCAGATAGCACAACCACTTATGCCTACAACTATTGTTACAACTTGGCATTCCTGAACATTCCCCTTTGATCCCAACTTCCTTGCAATAATTTCCAAGTTCCATGGATATGAACCTACCTTCATCATATATTCTCAAACACTTGATTGACCTACCAATGTTCAAATATCTAAACATATCATCATTTCTACAGACCCACATTTTTGACTTGGACACATTGCTTTACCTCGAACTTTGCATTCGAACAACTTTGACCAAATTCAACCAAGCCAACCTAAGTGAACCTTTGTTGCTCACCTCTAGGGACTTTACACTGGAGTCTCAGTGCTCCACCTTAACATGAACATTTCCTTGACCAAATCCATCCAAGTAAGCCTTCATCATTTACCTCAAGATCTATTTACAATGGAGTTCACCAAGCTTTTTATAGGCTTCATTACATGTGATCCATGAACACAATATCATGAGCTAACCAAAAACCATGGACCCGAAAAACCATGTGATTTAACATAAAAAACCAAATTTAACTCATTAACTCTTTAACCAAGTCAAGGTTAACCCAACATACATGCCCCCCCACATATTCAATCTACCTAAATTTAGGTCTAGACTTTTCATAGGTGACCCAATAAACCAGGGGTATGCATGTCTATCTAGGTCTTACAGACGTATGCCCATTTACATGCAATCAATATTTTTTACAACTCCAAGGTTAATACCGTTTTTTTTCATGGTGACTCAACCATCACCGCTCTTATTGTTGCCTTGTTGTCCGAACAGATTCTGCATCTTGAGAGCTTCCATAACTCAAAGCTATTCTTGCAGTTGAATTTCTCCACCTCAAAATTAGAACTATGCACTTTCTCCATTAACAAAAACTTCCCAAAATATGGAGAAACAATTTTATTGTTCAAAGTTAAACCTCACAAAACAAAGAGTGTAACTCTTAAACAAAAATGAATACAGATATAAAAAAGATCATTTATAATATATATATATATATCCACCTCACCTTTTCTTTAATAGGGCACATCCATCCCCTTTAAACCTTTTATTCCTTAAAAGGAAAGGAAATGTCCACCTCTTCAAATGATTTAGCAAGGCCATTCTTATACCATGGTCATCGCACTCGCCTTTTCCATGCGGTCTGCCTAACTTTGATCCAATGATCGACGATCCTTTTTCTCTTTTTCTCTAGATCCTTCAACTTTGTTCTCGACTCTCTTTTGATCTAGATCTTTCAACTTTGTGCTTGGTTAACCTGCTTTGATATCCTTTGCTCTTAGATTCTCTGATACTACTTGTTAGGCACTAGAAGCATAAGCCTAACAAGATTTTAATGGTAAAGAATGTTATATTTGCAAATGCGGAAATACAAATATCACATAAGACAACCAATAAGAATGCAGACAAGAGATACAACAATTTACATGGTTCACCCAAACATTGGACTACATCCACCAAGCATAGGTATCGGTTGTCTTATTATTTAGATCAAGGAGATTATAGCCAGCAGCCTGGAGAGGGCTTGAAGCCCGTGGCTCAATATTTGTCTTTCAGACACACATATTTAAATAATTCTCCCATGGTTACAATGAAACTAATTCATTAATTATACATTCTAACTTAGGTTTCCTTATCTCAACCAAAAGATGAATAATAGGATCTAGATCCACATCCTGTGGGGATTTTTCGTCACCATTTTAACAATCTCCACATTGACAACAATTTTCCTAATGCCTTGTCTAATTTGATTCATCACCTTCAAGAGAAGCAAATCACGACCACAACTTCTCTTCAATACTGGTTCCAAAAAACATGTCTGCACAACTTGCTCGAATATGGACCACTCCACCTCCATTAGTAACATGTCTTACAAAGTGATACCATGTCCAATTTAGGTAAGTTGAACTATGTGTCAAATGAACAAGGCTTCGACTATCACATAAAACAAAACCTGCACTTTGTCCAAACTAACCCAATGGTCCCTTTATACTCATAAAAGACAGAACCTGAAGTAGATCTTTTCTTGTCCAAATCCTCCTGCAAAATCTGAATTATCTCAGACAAAAAACATTGAAACCACTATAGGTGATACATGTGCCTCTAAGATATCGAAGCACCCAATTTCACTGCTTTATCTGGATTTTTCATGTTACCACTGACAACACCAACTACATGTGAAATGTTTAATACTTGAACATATAAAACCTTTCCATCGCATACTTTTTACTTCCAACTAGCATACAATACACAAGACAACCTTTTCTTCCATATTACAAGGATATACACTTGAAGAAAAAAAAATGGAAAGCCAAAGGGATATTTTCCGGTTTCACATTATTCATGTCGAATTTCCTAAGTATCTTTTCTTTATACTGCAACTGTGATAACCAAATATTACCATATTCCCTGTTTCTATGTATTTCCATGCCCAAGATTTGTTTTTGTTGCTCCTTGATCCTTCACCATGAACATCCTTGCCAAAAGAGCCAACCTGTTGATCTTAACCATGCTTTTACTTCAAAAAACATATCATCATCAATCTAAACACCAAGATAATGAATGTACCATAAACATAATGGTTAAATTCATTTCTTGTAAAACTTGGCTCACCATGAAGGAATCACCCATCTTGTACCAATGCCCGATGCACATTTCAGGCCATACAATGACTACTTGAGCTTGCAAACAAATATTCTCTTGTGATCCTGAATAAACTCTTCTAGTTGTTCGATATACATATCTCCTCATACAAATCTCCATAAAAAAACTTGTCTTAGCATCTAGCTACAACAACTAGTGCCAACGCTCCATGAATAAAGAAAAGATTAACAACTGACAAGAATATTTCATGGAAATCAATGCCTTCCAAATACCTTTCTGCTATCAATCATGTTTTATTCCTTTCATCTTTTACTATGTCTGATTTGAGAAGAAATCCATCAAACACTATCTTTGTTAATGACGATCTATATCCCTTGACATTGTCATTATAACCAAACAAAGATCTACCTATTTGATCTGGATCGTACTTAGAATGTTGATGAGAGCATGAACATAGCAATCAAGCAATTTAAAAAAAAACTGAGTAATTACAAGAGCAGACCTGTTCAATATACCTCTTCCAGAATCTTCCAACCTTTTGCAACTAATAGTGACCGATTGTCCAAATAACACTTAACTGCTTTTGACCACAACTCATGCTGCAACTTGGCATTACTAAATATGCCATTCGACTCCAATTGTCCTGCAATAATTTTCAAAATTCCAAGGAATATGAACCTGCCTCCATCATGTGTTCTCAAACCCTTGATTTAACCTGTCAATACATAAACACATCAACCTTTCTATTGACCCAAATTTTTTACTAGGCCACCTTCAGTGCTCCACCTCGAACAGAGTATTCGAAACTTTGACCAAATCCGGCCAACACTGCCAAATGAGCTTTTCACTTCTCACCTCCAAGCCACTTTACAATGGAGTTTCATGACATGCTCCATGACATGAACGAGCCCTTAAACATGCTCCATGATATGCAATTCTATGGACACCATACCACAGGCAACCAATAATCATGGGCCTGAAACCCACAATTGTAGACCTATGTACAAGATTTTAATTCATGACTCATGCTCCCCACCCTTCTTTAGTCTACCTAAATCTATGTCTAAACTTTTCATAGGCGACTTAATAGAACCAGGGGTACACATGCCTAACTAGGTCTTAGAGCAATATGCCCAATTACATGTAACCAAAAAATACAACTCCATAAGAAAAATAATTGCCATTGAATTTCTCAATTTTGAACTTAGCACTCTGCATCTTTACCATTAGAGGAAACATAGAAAACAAACACCATTGCTTGTAATAGCCAAGGCCATTTCAAAAAATATGTGGAAGAATAATGGTTTATTCTCCACAAGGTTTAATAAAAAGTTTAATCCAAAAACTTTTTATTAACCCCACCTTTTCCTCACCTTTTATTAAAAAGAAATTTAAAAATTCACCTTCGGCACCTCCCAAGTGAGTTGCCGCGTGCTTCAAAGGGGTCGCCACACCTCCCATGTGGTTGGCCTGCAGAAATGTTGAACAAATATCCGTGGAGCTGCCACACCTCCCGTTATGGCGGGCCTGTGGAAATTTTGAAATTTTACTTGTGTTTGAAGTGTGCACTAGTGGCCGTCGCGACCTTCGAGAGGAGATACCTACGGAAATTTGGAGATCTACGCACCTCTGAAAATTTGATGTCCTCGACTGCCTTTTCCTCAAACCCGCTCTGATACCACTTGTTATATTTGCAAATGCAAAACACAAATATCACATAAGACAATCAATAAGAATTCTCCCATGGTTGCAATGAAACTAATTCATTAATTATACATTCTAACTTAAGTTGCCTTATCTCAACCAAAAGCTGAATAATAGGATCTAGATCCACATGGTGTGGGGATTTGTTGTCACCATTTCAACAAAGAAAATAAAACCAAGAACAAACTAGACACAACAACGATCACACAATTCATGATAATCCGTGTTCTTATTATTTAAGGGAGAATTACAATAGCCAATCACAAGCATACAACCATCTTCTCTTCTCTTCTCACACACTTGCTACTCTACATTGCTCATTTCTCACTTCACCTCTATGAATATACTCATATATCTATCAAATAGTTAAACAAACTCATTACAATATGATCCACCAATTACATAAACTATTCACTGTATTGTACATACATACACGTTCTATTTTTAATGAATGTGCATGCAACGGTTTTCAACAGACTTCACCTTCTCAGTCCCTCTATTAAGATTTATTTTTAGGTTGTTACAGACTTCACCTTGTCACTCCCTCACCGAAATCCCAAAGCTGTAGCGTTGAGATCTTTGAGAGAATCTTCTGATCCCACTCATGCCTCTTTCGTTCCAACATATGACTGTATAAAAGCTAACCTGTAAACGTAATCCATTGAAAGTTTTATTTCAGATTGAAAATGTAGATCAATTCCCAGACATTCGATCGTATCAACGACCTGAAGACATTTGATTAAATCGTGATCACGATTACTTTAGATATCTTCCATGTCACTCAAAAGTAGAAATTAGTCACTTTTAACTATTAATAAAAAGATAATGTTATTTTTCTCCTTGACCCATTAAGATTACTAACCATATTCAATACACGCATTACCATTTTAACAAAATTCCAAACAAATGAAAATCCGAAAAGTGTAAGTTTCACTTTTGAATTCATATATGGTTAAAATCAGTCAAATCACCCTGAGACCAAAAAAAAAATATAAAAAAATTAAATTATTTTTAAAAATAGTTATGTTACGTAATAGTTTATTTTTTAATTTTGATATCATATAATAATAATAATCTATTTTTAAGGTCACTGCTAAGCCATATATCAAATTGGTGTATGAGACTCTCTTGTTTGTTTGAACTTGTGATTTTTTAGGAAGAAACACATGTTCTTAACCATTAGGCCCGCAACCATGTTCTACTGTTTATAGAAACCATATACTATTGTATATAAGATCAAAATAAATAAATAAAAATAATTTCTAAAAATAAAAATAAAAATAACAATGTTACATCATACATGATAGTTTATTTATCCAATTTTGATATGATACACCATGTACTGTATGCTGAAATCAATAAAAAAAATCAAAATACATACAAACAGTGATAGTTTACTTATCCAATTTTGATATGATATATTATGTATTATATGCTGAAATCAATATAAAATTAAAATAAATTTAAAGAGAAAATATCAATTGGGTATAGCTTGAATAGTTGTGAGGAATGACTGTTATCTTCCTCACATCGTTCAATTCCCTTACAAATGACATGAATAAATATTGTTGTAATGACTTGAAACTTATAATAAAAAGTTTCCTTTGCTACAATTGAATATAAAAAAAAACTATATTTTTTTTTATAAAAAAAAACCATTTTTTTTTTTATAAAAAAAAACCAGTTCAACAATTTCTAAAATTAACAGTATTACATGATAAATTTTCCAATTTTGATATGATACAACAACCCTTTTCTATATCCTAAAATCAATATAAAATTAAAATAAATCCAAAATGTAAGAACGTTAAACAATTTCTGAAAATAGCAATGTAACATAATAGTTTATTTATCCAATTTTGATTTGATACAGCAACCCTGTACTATACCCTAAGGACTGAATATCACCTGATCGTCTACTATACCCTGATATATCACATGATAATCTGTAGACTGTACGTAACGTGACGTTGCCATATCCCGAGCAGTATGGTACACTGTCAACCATACGTTATATCCCGATTCTCGAGCAGCAGGATCACGTGGTCTGCAACCATGGCGACGTTGCGTTACCTATAGTCTATTTATTCAGTTCTGTTATAATTTTCTCGGGATTCGTAAATAATTATTTATTTATTGAATTGATTATGTTTAACATGAATTATTATAATATTTTAATTTAGAAATTAACGCTGATAGATTTGTTTAATTTTTTTTTTTTAATTCTAATTTTATGTTATTTAAATTATATTTTGAATGTATAAATAAATTTAGCTTGGATAATCTTTACATAATCTATTTAAAACACATGTTACTCCAGATTTTGGATATTATAATAATTTTTAATAAACAAAGTAATATACTAGATGGATTTAAGTTGATATTAAAATAACTTGAAATTTTCATTAAAAATTATTTTCAAAATTTTATATATATAGTTTGAGTGAGCTTAATGGTTAAGAACATATATTTCCTCTTAAAAAATCACAAGTTCAAATCGAGAAGGGAGTAGGGTATGTATACCTTCGTAAACTTTACATTATATAACACATATATATTTTTTTAATTATATAATTGTTATAATATAATTAAATTTAATTTCAAAATGTTATTATAATATTATTTTTTCTAATATTTTAATTTATCAAAATTATAATTTAACTTATAAAATTAAATGTTTTTTTTTTTTTAATTTCTCAAACCCAAAATAAAATTATCATCAATATAAAATAAAATTATCATGTGAATTTTAATACATTCTAATAAGTAATTTATTTTTTTAAAATACATTTATTTAAAAGATTAAATTTTTAATTTAAAATAATACATTTATTAAAAAAAAAATTGAATTGAAACAAGTGATGTATGGCAAACGGGTTGATTTTGGGATAAAAGCATAGGAACGAGGAAAAAGTAGCGAAGTCCCTGTCGGCAGAGTTGATTTGGGGATAAATGCAAAAAAAATGATTTGGAGATAAATACAGAGGAAAATTGCAGGTGGTAAGCATGCAAGAAATGACATATTATTTATATGTGTGAGTAGAAAAAAAGTATTAAATACAAT
>ML807261.1:272438-284656 GCA_009831015.1 Picea engelmannii
AATTGAAATAATGTAGGAGCACATAAATATAAAATGAGACAAAAAAATAGTTTTATTTGGAATATATAAAAAAATAATAGTTTGTTACATAATCTTGAAAATTTAAATGTGTTTGTCATATAGACTAGGATTGGGGCTCCTGCAGATCATAAGAGAAAATATGTACAAGAAATAGGACCGTGGAAAGAAGAATTTGGAGACGGTAGACTGTAATACCTGAAAAGTAGAAATGGGAAGATATCAGTCTTTGGGTAGAGATTTCTATTCAGAAAAGGTGGAATAAATGGACTGATAAACAAAGGAGGATCAGTATAGACTTACAACAACATGTAAGTATTTTTTCTATTTGCTTGCTGATGACTTTTCCTATTGGCTTTAGTCGCCGACCCACTTGAATAACTGGATTGATGAACAAAAGACTTATAGTGATGGTCCATATAAGTATTTTTGTTGTTTGTTTGTTGATGCATTTTCTTGTTGGATTTTGTCAGTGACCCACTTCAAGTTCGTTTAGACGAATTCTTCAATGTAGCTTCTCAAGGGGGCGACGTTGATGTCATTCCAGATTTTAATGTTGAAAAGTTCATTTTCTAATTCGCTTATATCAATATAAAGATTACACAGAGCTTGATGAATGTCTCCATTCTGTACCGAATAACGGAATAGCCAGTTGTCCACGTGATCTTCATGATATACAAGAATCCTGTAAAATAATTCTAAAGACAATGCCTTAAAATTGTCAACTTGTTTATCGAAATCTTCCTTGGTTAATGCCAACGAGTTGACAATTAAGCTGGGGTCCTAGAAATCGTTGGTCCTTTCAGCTAAGTCTATTTTGGTGATCTTTGTGAATAATGTTTCTTTCTTTGATATTGCTTGCTCACATGATTGGACGATGAGATACAGGTTCCTCACCTTCTCTTTCCAACATGCTTCTAATTGATTGAGCCATTTTTTGGAGGGGAGATCATGTTGTCTTCTTGTCGTGTCTGCCATGTTGTTGACATGAAAGGAAAAAGGGCTGACCGTGTCCAAATAGAAAGTTTCTTCATTTTTTAAATCCGTCTTCAGAAGTTCAAGCAAGTTATGTGCTCTACCTCCGAGGGAATCCATATTTTGTGGTGTTTACCAGGCCTTAGTAATCAATTCCATTCTTTGCTTGATATTTTTCTCCACATATCCTCTACACGATGCGAGGAAGCTAGAGGAGCATTTTATCATTGTTGTATGGGTGCAGGGATTCACAGGCATGGCTATTGCCAAAGGACTGCCAAGCAATGGCATAGGAATCAAAGCTTCATCTAATTCCTTGATCCAGTCCTTTAGTCTAGCATTCTCGGCCTCAATGAGACCAATGGAATCATGAAGAGCATCTTTGTTTTCTCTGTGAAGTCCAGAGATTTGGAACAGCTGCATATTGGTAAGGTCAAGTTCTGAACAATGTTTTATTCTCTTATTTTTTACATCTCTCTTTTCAATAATTAATTTTTTAGATTCGCTTTCGAAAGCAACACTCTGGAATACAAAGGATTCATCTATGTCAAAAAATTTGGTATCAACTATGTGCATTGGGTAGCTATGGTGAATCATGTCTCCCAGCTGATCAATGTCGCAGAATATGTTATCCAGATCAACGTCAAGATCCATGTTTTCACTTCAATTTTGGGCTCCTCTGCCTCCCCTATAATTCTTTTTCCCTTCTTTTGCACGAGAAGCTTGTGAGAACTATCAATTTTAGGATGAACCTCGTACGTTTGAAGAAATTTGGGTTGCTTTGTTACTGTGAAAGGCCATTGGAGCGATGCTTTGTTACTGTGGTGGTTCTGGTCCTCATGCCCGAAAATGTTCATTGTATCTCTAGAGAACTATTGTGGAGTTGTTGCTAGTAGTTTATGAAAACGTCCATTTTCTCCAGACGCTGGTTGAAATGAACAAATGGAGGGGATAATATAACCTCTTAAAAATGTTGGCTCGATGTGTGCGAATAAAAAATATCCTCGAGCACTTCACTCATTAATGACAATCTCTATGCCTATTGTATGCTTAATTATTGCATACCTAGAAGTGTGAAGGTGACGGCTAGGGCGAAGAACATTTAAGGATTGGAGGTTTCATGAATGAACCAAACCGATGACGTGCGGATGACATTCCATGGTATTTGAAATTAACACTCGAAAGGGATAATAAAAGCCTCCACAAATATTGGTTTAATGTGCATTAATGGCATATCTTCTTGAGCCTTTTGCCCATCAATGAAAATTTACACAGTCCCTGCATGATGAGGTGTTAGCATTAAAGATTTAGAAACAAGACATGTATATATATATATATAAACATTATTTTTTATTATAGACAAGTGTGAAGGTGATGGAGATGGGGAAGAGCAAGCAAGGAAGGAATGGCCAAGTCTGAAAAGTGGTCAGACAGGCTTCAAAATAAGTTTACAGGAGATAATGAGGACAGGTGAGTGTCTAATGACGAAATTGCATGAGTCCGAATTTTTGACTGCAAAACACGTAAAATGGAAGAAGGCATGATGGTGCAGTTTAGCGGATGGTTTGTATAATTGTAGAATTGTGGGAAAGTGGCTAAGTATGGAATAGAGAAATGTCGGTCGGGATCGTTTTCGGAACTATGGTTTGAAGATTTTATGAACGGGCCAACCCGAGGTCCCATGAATGACATTCTAATTCTCAGTAGAGATGAGGACGAATGGTCATGTCCTACAAACAACACCCAGAGTTCTGTGATATACAAACTGATAGGTGGACTTGCGAGGTGGTTGAGATTTTATAGAGCATGTACACTCTTTGGATCGCGGGTTCTCGAGATGGCAGACTCAAAATTGGGCCTCTATTGCTTTGTGCCTTACAAATAGTACCCATACTTCCTCGATATACAAATTGAGAAGTGGACTTGCAGGCTCAACATTGCACTTCTATTGTTCTGTGTCCTCCAAACAACACTCAGAGTTCCGCGATATACAAATTGACAGACAAACTTCAGGGCATTGGTATTGTAGAATTTAAATTTTGATATTGTACAATTTAATTGGCTGGTTGAACATTGCACTTTTATTGGTCCATGTCCTCCAAACAACACTCGGAGTTCCGCGATATACAAATTGACAGACGAACTTCCATACTTAGCCACTTTTTGGATCACAGGTTCTCGGCTGGCGAGCTCAAAATTGGGCCTCTATTGTTCTGTGTCCTACAAATAACACCCAGAGTTCCACGATATACAAATTGACAGACGGATTCCAAGACTGGCGGGCTCAAGATTGCGACTGTCTACATGTATAACATATAACATATATCTTATATATCTAACATTATTTTCAAGTACTAAATTATGAATATTAAATTGATATTGTACAATTTAATTAAAGAAAATCATCAAATGAGTTGCAAGCTTTGAGTCCGAGTCCAATTGTAGATCACCGAAGTTTCAGGTGCAAGATGTATACTGCGCATAGGGGGCATGAGAGTTGGATGGTGCTGACAAAGGAACCCATGGCCATAAAATCCATGAACTATGAAAACGAATGGCAGTCGGTTGGACTCATGATGTAGAGATATATATGGACATGAAATCTACCACTCCATTGTCTCGGAACCCACGATCATAGACATGGATTACCCAAGTTTTGGATGTAAGATGTACACTCGGAAAATGGGGAATGAGAGTTCAGTAAGGCATAGTCGAGAACCCATGGCCATAAAATTGGCTAAGGAAACAAAAGCACTCGGTCAGACTCGTGGTGTATATTTCATAATTCATGTGCAACACCAACTGTGTGGTGACTAGACTGGTATGTGTACAAACCAAGGAAAACTAAATATCTAGCTTTATAAAGTATGGACGGATCGGAAACAAAAGTGCTCGGTCGGACTAGTGGTGTATATTTCATAATTCATGTGCAACACCAATTGTGTGCCAACTATACCAGTATGTTCACAAAGCAGGGAAAACTAAATATGCACCTTTATAAAGTATGTACGGATCACCATTTTTTTGATCACGGGTTCTCGGGCTGGCGGGCTCAAAATTGGGCCTCTATTGTTCTGTGTCCTACAAAGAACACCCAGATTTCTGCGATATACAAATTGACAGGCGGACTCCAGGACTAGCGGGCTCAAGATTGCGATTTTCTACATGTATAACATATAACATATATGCTATATAGCTAACATTATCTAAAAACATTATTTTCAAGTACTAAATCATGAATATTAAATATTGATATTCTATAATTTAATTAAACAAAATTATCAAACGCTTCGCAAGCTTCGAGTCCGGGTCCAATTGCAGATCACCGAAGTTTTAGGCGCAAGATGTATACTGCGCACACGGGTCATTAGAGTTGGATGGCATCCAAAAAGGAACCCGTGTCCATAAAATTCTCGAACTATGAAAACGAATGATGGTCGGCTGGACTCGTGATGTAGAGATATAGATGGACATGAAATCTGTCACTCCACCGTCTAGGAACCCACGATCATAGACATGGATTACCCAAGTTTTGGATGCAAGATGTACAGTTGGAACACAGGGAATAAGAGTTCGATAACGCATAGCCGGGAACCCGCGGGTATAAAATTGGCTAAGGAAACGAAAGTGCTTAGTCGGACTCGTGGTGCATATTTCATAATTCATGTGCAACACCAACTGTGTTGTCACTAGACCAGTATGTGTACAAGGCAGGGAAAACTAAATATGTACCATTATAAAGTATGGAAATGATATTTTATAAAGCATGTACGGATATCACATTCCATACTTGGCCACTTTATGGATCATGGGTTCTTGGGCTGGCGGGATAAAAAATAGTCCTCTATTGTTTCGTGTCCTACAAATAGTACCCAGAGTTTCGCGATATACAAATTGACAGGCGGACTTGCGAGATGGCTGAGATTTTATAGAGCATGTACACTTTTTGGATCGCGGGTTCTGGGGCTGGTGGGCTAAAAAATGGGCCTATATTTTTCTATGCCTTACAAATAGCACCCAAAATTCCACGATATACAAATTGACAAGTGGACTTACAGGCTGGCTGGCTCAACATTGTACTTCTATTGAGTTCCACGATATTAAATTGACAGACGGGCTCCAGTACTGTCGAGCTTCGAGAAATGAGAAATACATACTAAATATGTACTTTTATAAAGTATGGACATGACATTTTATAGAGCATGTACAGATCCTTATTCCATACTTAGCCACTTTTTTGAATTGCGGACTTGTAGGCTGGTTGGGTCAACATTGCACTTTTATTGTCTCGTTTGCTCCAAACAACATTCGAAGTTCCGCGATATAAAAATTGACAGATGGATTACAGGAATGGCGGGCTCAAGATTGAATATGTACTACAGATTACATATAATATGTATCGTGGGTTATCGGGTTGGCAGGCTCAAAATATCCACGTTTTGGATCACAGGTTCTCAGGTTGGCGGGCTCAAAATTGGGCCTATATTGTTCTGTGTGCTGCAAAAAACACCCAGAGTTGCGCAATATACAAATTGAGAAGAAGATTTGTGGGTTGGATGGCTCAACATTTCACTTCTATTGGTCTGTGTCCTCCAAACAACACTCGGAGTTCCGCGATATACAAATTGACAGGCAGACTCCACGAATGGCGGGCTCAATATTGAATATGTATTACACATTACATGTAATATGTAATACACATTACATGTAATATGTACAATATGAAACGAGAAAGAGGATGGTCGGGCTGGCGATATAAAAGTAAGTAGAAATCTGAACACGTGTATCCGCCACTTTCGGACCTAGAAATTTTCCGAGGAACGAGTAATCCATACTAGATATGTACTTTTATAAAGTATGGATATGGGATTCTGCCTCTATTGTTCCGTTTCCTACAAATATAACCCACAGTTCCGCAATATACAAATTGACAGGCGGACTTCCGCCTAGGTCGCTCAACATTGCACTTCTATTGTTCCACGTCCTCCAAGCAACACTAGGAGTTTTGTGATATACAAATTGACAGACGGACTCCAGGATTGGTGGGCTCAAACAACACTCAGAGTTGTGTGATATATAAATTGAGAAGCGGATTTGCAGGTTGGTTGGCTCAACATTGCACCTCTATTGGTCTGTTTCCTCCAAACAACACTTGGAGTTCCGCAATATACAAATTGACAGACAGACTCCACGACCGGCAGGCTCAATATTGAATATTTATTACACATTACATGTAATATGTAATACATATTACATGTAATATGTACAATATGAAATGGGCAATCGAACGGTTGGGTTGGTGATATAAAAGTAAGTGGAAATATGAACACGTGTATTCACCACTTCTAGACCTAGAAATTTTCAGAGGAACGAGTAATCCATACTAAATATTTACTTTTATAAAGTATGGATATGGGATTCTGCCTCTATTGTTCTATGTCCTACAAATAACACACACAGTTCCGTGATATAGAAATTGATAGACAGACTTCGGGTTGGGTCGCTCAACATTGCACTTCTATTGTTCTACGTCCTCCAAGTAGCACTGGGAGTTCCGCGATATAAAAATTGACAGACGGACTCCAAGATTGGCGGGCTCAATATTGTGATTGTCTACATCTATAACATATATAACATATATGTTATATATCTAACATTATCTAAAAAATATTATTTTCAAGAACTAAATTATTAATATTAAATATTGAAATTATACAATTTAATTAAAGAAAATTATCAAATGAGTCACAAGCTTCGAGTTCGGGTCCAATTTTAGATAATTGAAGTTTCAGGCACAAGATTTATACCGCGCACACGGGGCATGAGAGCTGGATGGCACCCACAAAGGAACCCATGACCATAAAATTTGTGAACTATGAAAATGAATGGCGTTCGATTGGTCTCGTGATGTAGAGATATAGATGGACATGAAATCTGCCACTCTGCCATCTAGGAACCTGCGAGCATAGACATGGATTACTCAAGTTTTGGATGCAATATGTACACTCGGAACACGGGGAACAAGAGTTTGATAACACGTAGTCGGGAACCCACAGGCATAAAATTGGCTAAGGAAACGAAAGCGCTCGGTCGGACTCGTAGTGCATATTTCATAATTCATGTGCAACGCCAACTGTGTGGTGACTAGACCAATATGTGTAGAAACCAGGGAAAACTAAATATGTACCTTTATAAAGTATGGACATGAGATTTTATAGAGCATGTACGGATACTACATTCCATACTTGGCCACTTTGTGGATCGTGGGTTCTCAGGCTGTTGAGCTAAAAAAATAGGCCTCTATTGTTGCGTGTCCTACAAATAGCACCTAGAGTTCTTCGATATACAAATTAACAATCGGAATTGTGGGCTAGATGAGATTTTATAGAGCATGTACACTTTTTGGATTGCGGGTTCTCGAGTCAGCGGGCTAAAAAAAAATGACCTCTATTGTTCCGTGCCTTACAAATAGCACCCAAAATTCTACCATATACAAATTGACAAGAAGACTTGCGGGCTGGCTAGCTCAACATTGTACTTCTATTGAGTTATGCAATATACAAATTGACAGATGAACTCCAGGGTTGGTGGGCCCCAAGAAATGAGAAATACATACTAAATATGTATAGATCCCTTATTCCATACTTAGCCACTTTTTTGGATCGCGGACTTGCGGGCTCTAAATTGGGCCTCTAATGTTCTGTGTCTTGCAAATAGCTCCCAGAGTTGTGTGATATACAAATTGACAAGTGGAAATGCGGGCTGGCTAGCTCAACGTTGCACTTCTATTGGATTGCGAACTTGTGGGTTGGCAGGCTCTAAATTGGGCCTCTAATGTTATGTGTCCTACAAATAACACCCAGAGTTGCGCGATATACAAATTGACAAGCGGACTTGTGGGATGGATGGCTCAACATTGTACTTCTATTCAGTTCTGCAATATACAAATTGACAGACAAACTCCAGGGTTAGAAAGCTCCAAGTAATGAGTAATACATACTAAATATGTACTTTTATAAAGTATGGACATGACATGTTATAGAGTATGTACAGATCCCTTATTCCATACTTAGCCACTTTTTTGGATCGCAGACTTGCGGGCTAACGGGCTCTAAATTGGGCCTCTAATGTTTTGTGTCCTACAAATAGCACCTAGAGTGCACGATATACAAATTGACAAGCGGACTTGTGGGTTTCCTCGCTCAACATTGCACTTCTATTGTTCCTTGTCCTCCAAACATCATTCGGAGTTCCGCAATATACAAATTGACAGACGAACTCTAGGACTTTGGAGCTCAAGATTGAATATATATTACACACACGAAGATAAGTGAATGTAGAGGAAGATATGGAGTGTCAAAGGAGGAAAAAAAAAAAAGGAAAAAAAATAAAAAATAAAAAAACAGAGTTGCAAACCAATTCAACAAATACAGACAGAGTAAACGAAAAACTATTGAATATGGAACACGGGCAGAAAAAAACACACCTTTGCATGGATTCCTCTACATTCCTGGTTAGGAGTTCTTTGCGGTGTTTAGTTTTCCTATTTGTTTCTATGAACAAAAGTACAAAACAAAATGGATATGAACATAAGTGAACATGTAAAGAAAAAGGGAAGTACTATGTGCATACACTAAAAAAAATAGAATAAGATGAATAGAGTAACAAATAGTTTTAGAAGAATGTACCTTTATTTTTTATTTTTTTTGCATAATGTATATTTCATAAATCAAGCACAACACCAAGTGTATGGTGACCAAACCAGTATGTGTACAAATCATGGAAAACTAAGAAGCTGGATAATTTTTTATTTTTTTTTGCAACAAGCTATACAAATATGCTTTGAAACATAGAAATATGACTTTGCAATATGTTTGATGTATATCTCATAATTCAAGTGCAATACCAATTGTATCGTGATCAGACCAATATGTGTCTAAGATAAACATATTGTATTGAGGAATGGGCACATTCGACCACACATGGTCAATAAGTGCATTTTGTAGATGGCTTCTGTTGTTTAAAAGAAAGCGGAGACTGTATTTGCACATGTAGTTTTCCAATTCTTTTGTTCTGCCATTATTTTGTAGCATGTCAATATTGAAGTCTCCTGCAAGCACAATGGGTTCGTTCAGATGGAAATGGTCCAATGCATTGGAAATAACATCTACTATGTTGGAGAATGTTCCATTCAGAGCAACATACAGATTGAGTATTGCAACTTCTGTTTCATGGAAAAAAAAATTGCAAGCACTAGCTCAACATTCTTTTCTTCGATATGTATATGGTCCAAAATTGGTACATGCTTTTTCACCAATATCATCACCCCATGTGTAATGTAACCTGATATGAAATTGTGATTTGGGAATTGTTTGTTCTACATGCATAATGCCATGTATGTTTCCTGCAAGCATAGAATATTAGATTGCATTGTATCATAGTCATTGAGTATATCATCCATGTGTGCATTTAAGATGTGTGTGTTAAGCGAGAGAATTGATACAAATGAATTTGTTTGTATGAATTGGTAATCATAGTGTAGTTTCCATTTTGCGGTGGTCCTGAGTCGTTCCATTTAAATATCAACTTTATGTTTCACTTTGAAGTTATCTTTTGTAAGAGGACTCAGTAAATACAAGGAGTCTATGCTTCTTACATGAGACAGTGTTGTGTACACAAGTCCATTTATCCGAATTCCAACAGGCTGAAATGCAACATTATCAAGTGTTAGTCCTTGCGATCTATGGACTGTATGTGCACATGCAAGTTTAATCGGAAACTGTTTTCGATTTTTCAGTCGACCTGTCTTTGCTGATGTTGATACTCGCTTTGATATTCACAAACTAGGTGTCCAATCGCTTGCAGTGTTTGAATTATATAGATAAGCTAACTTGCTTGCTTGTCGCTTGCCTATATGCGGTTCATGGAACTTAATCCAAAGGACATCAAGTTTTTATGTTTTCGTATAGCCTTTGAGTATTCCATCTGCACCATTGACCAATCCATCCTGTGAATCATAGTTACATGCATATATTTCAACCAACATTTCTAATTTCAGGACAAGCTGCAAAGGTAAATTGGTTGTATGTTCATGACCTGGCACATTTCCATGGTTTCCTTTTTCTAGGTCAATTGAATTGACGATGATATCATCGCCAGACATGAGCAATAGCATGTGTGTGTTATGCATTGCAACATCCTTATTTGTGTAGAACATGTACGGGAAAATTGGGTCTATTGGTGCAGGCCGCAAGCACCTGGAATTGATATATGTTAATTCATCATATGTTTGGTTGTTTGTGTTATCACCCCATAATTTATGGGAATCATCTTATGACTGGGATATTATCTATATCTGGTGATTTGGTTCACAAATGATATTTCATCCTTCAAATAATTTGTGAAAAGAAAAGAAAAAAGAAAAGAAAAAGAAAAGAAAATGAAAAGAGGGCAAAAAGATTTGAAATAAAGGCCCCATGAAATAATAGCAACTTGGTCATACCTTTCAAGCATGACCAAGTTCTTTTGAATTTCCAATGTTGACAGACTAGTGAATGCATCTGATCATACTGTCTAATCCTGTTCAGATAGCCCCTAGAAAGAATGAAATCTAGACCCAACTGTTTAAACTGGGTTAATTGCCTTATGAGAGTAGGTTAGGACATAGGTAATTACCTTGCCCCCCTTTCCGAAGCAAAGCCAGATTGATGAACATGTTACCCCTTGACTCCTGTGCCTAAATAAAAATAGATTGATGTTCCCCTTGGTGGTGTGTGTGAGGAAAATCGAAAGAAAAACCCCTGAAATTGCCCTTATCCTAAGTTTTTCCCGCATGTGATATTTCCCACCCCCTACATATGGCTCATTCACTTTTCAAGGGCCCAGATCGCAGTGCCCACATCAACGGCCTTTATAGCATTCCGGACCCCGATAGCGTTCTACCTTTAACGGAGGAAGGGGGTTTCGAAATTAGTGATAACCTTTGAGAAGATATGAACGGTTCAGGGAGAGGCGCGCTAATCTATGGCTTACATTGAATTCCGGACCCCCCCCTCCGTTCTGCCTTTAACAGCGGGGGGGGGTCCGTAATCGATTATAATCTTCGAGCACATCCGGACGGCTCAGAAAAGGGCACTCACATCTACGGCCCAAATTGAATTCCGGACCCCCCCCTCCGTTCTGCCTTTAATGGAGGGGGGGGGGTCCGGAATCGACATTAAACTGCGGGCTGAGATCTGCGGCCTCAAATGCATCGTGCAGATCAAGGGTCCCAGATGGATTCTGGGCCCCCCCTAGCGTTCTGCCTTTAACCAAAAGGGGGGGATCCCGAATGAATATCCCCGGCAGGTGGGCCCAGAGTCACAGGTGGCACAAACCTACTGGCCTAGAAGTCCCGTCACCCACATGCCTCCTGACAGCCCCTCACCCATAGCCATCACCCGCCACCGAGCCCGCTTGTCCCACTTGCTCCAGGTCTGAGTCACATCTCATAACTACTGTCAGTCCCTGCTGTCAGACCTCACCTTGCCCATTTACGGCTAGCTCTCTTCGGCGACGTTACCTCCAATTACACGCCTCCACGTCATCCCCGCACACATCGTTTGTCGTCACCTTTCCGCCTCATCCGTAAGGGGCCCGTTGCACATTAATAACGGGGTGATTGGTTCGTTGTTATGCTGACCGTTTTCCCGCATCCGACCAACCCCATTTTAAATAAAAACACCGTGTGCCTATCGTCATTCTTATTTCCTCCATCACACCAGAAAACATTCCTCGCGCCAGAAGACTCATCTTCCATACTTCCAATTTTTCCCCCGTCGTTCTCCCTCACCACCATTAATCTCCACTAAGGTTGTTTTATTGCAGGTACACTCGCTAAGATGGTCTCTCAGACAAAGCAAGCCGAGGAGGAAGAAAATCCTTTCGTCCCTCCTCCGGTCGACCTGGATAAAGTCCCGCTGGTTGACAAAGACCGGTTGATAGCAGACACCATGTGCAGTTTCAATTTCTCCGACGTACAAGCATGGCTCCGAGAAGTTTTCCTCGACTAGAGAGATGAAGTTGGCCTCTGGGAGTCCAATTTTCCCCTCTATATGTTCCCCCAAGTCCACCATTTCCCAGAGTTCGCTCTCAAATGCCGAGCTCACTATGTCCCTGAACTGAAAGCCATTGTTTCCTCCTTAGGGAACGTCCTCTTCTTCATCACCCCAGAGGATATCGACCAG